>CM056392.1:9276804-9314200 GCA_029718625.1 Synaphobranchus kaupii
ATTTAAATATTTTGTTTGTCAAAAACCTATATATTGTCTTGGCAGGCGATGTATCCACAGCAGAGACGGGCGCTGTACCTGGACCCATTTGGAGCTCTGCCTGCGGCCATAGAGAAATGTAAAAATGTGACCAGGTAAGATTCATTTCAACATCTGACAACTTTAATGATGGGAAGAGTATCTCACCACTCGATTTCTCCAGGGCGTTTATGAGAAAAAAAATGAATATCTCACGCTGGACATGTGGAACACTGCCACATCCTACCCAGAAAGATGGGAACTCATGTGGCATGTCTTTGTCTGCAAAGTAAGTACAGGTTATTTGCAAATGTATACCACTGAATGAATACTAATTGAAACTATTTCTAGTTTGCCGAATGCATCCTAATGGACAAATAATTCAACTTTGAAGTGGACGCAGGGATGACTACCACCCGTCGCAAAATAGCGTCCACTCTGCTGAGCTACAAAGGTATGATTATGCATAACTTGGCTTGTTATCCAAAATCAGCCTGCTTTTAAAAAATCAATTTTTTTTCTATTTCACACAACCATTCAATCTCTCTTAGATGATATGACAGACCTGTGTGTGGCGTGTGGTGAGGGTCACCAGCAAACCTGTAAGAAATGTTCAATTGGACGAATGGGTTTGTATTATTTTTCTACAAATGTAGAGATGCATCTGCCATTTTCACCTGCACCCACACTACCAATGTGCCACATTGTAAATTTTCATGAATGTGTTTTTTCAGATTGAGTGCACCAAACATGATTGTGGCCGATGGTATCATTTGGACTGCGTGGGGAGGCCGCAGGTGGAGGGGGACTATATATGTTTTGCCTGCACAAAGGACTGACTTCACCCACCGCAGCTGTTTTTTGTTGTTTTTTTAAACCCACAAATGTGAAATTTTTGGTTTGGTTCTGTTTCAATAAATATGTTGACTACCCATAATGTTTCATTTGGTATTTAGTTTAGTGATTTGAGTGCCTAGGCACTTATTATTCTCCCCTGGAATTTACGACCCAGTGGTGCTGGGGTGTCATGATGTCAAATTGTAGCCTACCACTTAAACGGCTGAAGAGCTGAAAAGTTTAACAAGGTGGACCCTACAAAGGTTTATAAGTACTGAAATGGACTATATTTTCTTAAAATACGTGTAATATAGCCTTTCAGCTTATTGGACAGCACCTTGTAGAAACAAGACGAATGGGAGCAACTCGGATTCGAACCGATATCACAAAGAGCACGGGGAAACTAGTTACGACGAGCTACAGACTGCGCCACGGGGAGACACGCCAGAAAGGCATACTTCGGCACATACTTAAATAAATAAATCAAACAAATTGTATTAAAAAAAAAAATAGTTCGGTTTATACTTACATAAAAATGCTGCAAAAAAATATTAAACTAGTTCTGTATGCCACTTGTGCTCACTGGATATCTAAATTAGCTTACTTGAGTTTTATTAACTAAAATGTGGCTTGTTTAGTCCATAATATGTCATAGCCATAGGCTACGTGTAGCCTAGCTACGGTTTTTATTTTTTATTTTTTAAGGGTTTCCGCGCTGTTATAGTTTTGACAGCTCCGCGTTATCATAGCTATGATGCAGCTTTAGCAAAAACGGGTATGCAGTAACAGACTAACCTTTTTATATTCATTCGTTTTTTGTTTTCAAAGAGGGCATTTCCCCGGTATAATTGCTGACTTGTGACGAAAGTGCCGCCGTGGTGATAGATTTACCTAAACATCTGTCAGATGTCGTCCTTTTTCACGGTAAGAAGAAATTTTATGACAACGTTAGCTAGCGATGCGGGTTTCACTGGCTGCCTGGGAATTCTTGTTTACATAGCTACGTAATCAATTCATTTAAAATTAAAATTAATTTAGCTGGCTAATCTGGAAGCATTAGCTAACTTGTTACTAGCTAAATGAGTAGATAGCTAACGCGTTAGCTACCACTACTAACGTTAGTAACATTAGTAGTGAACGTTTTCTGTTTAAGCAGTTCGGACCAAAGTATGCGAGTGTATGGCTAGTTAACGTTTATATTTTTGTAAACATTTAAAATGCTAGATAGCATTTTGAATATATGTTAATTAATCGCTGACCTTTCCCGATAGATGGCACCATTGCACTAACTACAGTAGAGATGGGATAGCTACGTGCTTAACAAATGCAACGTTATGCTTGTTTTGTTAACGTTTGCTTCCTAGCTACCGTTATATGCATGCAACTAATGAAACGGAGTATAAATTGAACAGAATGCATTCCTAGCATAAATAAGTTGTCTGCAAATATGTACGTATTTAACTAACGTTAAAACTTTGTTGACTTTCCAGTCAGGACACAAAGCCTTTTATGTGAACATGGTAAAACTCGATTCGTCCCACCTACTGGCCATCCGTGACAAAACGAGGAGGACCAATGCCTAGAATGAACAAGACTGCGATCTTGGCCCTTCTTATTGCAACTAGCTCAGTGTTTCTCCTGTTCCAGTTGTATTATTACAGACAGTATATGTCAAAGGTGAGTTCTGTTCATCAGAGTTTCACTAATGTAGCAATGGTGATGGATAACTTGTGTAGGCTATATCAATATCACTTCTCAAATGTCATGCTGTCAAGAGCCTAGCCAGGCTGATAGGCTCAAAGCCATGGTTCCTTGTTAGAATAATGTTGCAAACCAACCTGTTTACATACTGTCACCCACTCAACAAAGGCTGCATTGTCATACAGTAACAGTTTGATTTTCTTCTTTAACTTTAGCATGGAACACGGTCCAATGGTAAAGCTGTTCAGATGGGAGGTGATGCACAGTGGGTAAGTAGAAAATAACTGCCTATATTTCCCATTCCCTTATACAGTTGCTGCATTTAATAATTTTTTTTTGGTGGTGGGGTTGTTTCTGGGGATTCCATGCAGCAGGTGGTGAAGAAGTTTCTGGGACTGGTGACCAAATATAGTCTGCCCGTGTTCCTGATTGACACAGCTACCCTGAGCCATCTCCTTCAGGAATCGCCTCAACCCAGGGACACCCAAGATTCCCTCTGCAGGTCCTTCTGCACCCACAGGGAGTTCACCACCTTTGCATTGCTTGCCAAGCTCTGGAAATATGATGTAAGGAGGAGGGGTTCAAGATTTCTCTTGGGAAAATGACACTAGTGTTTTGTTTTGGGGTTTTTTTTTTTTGGAAACCTTTTGATAAATTCTAATTGGATTAGCTAACGTTTTTGAAGGTTGTCACTAGTAGGTTGTGGCTACTAGTATCGCTAACGATGTAAATGTGTATATATGACAGTGGTCTGGTTCTCCATAAGCAATTTCTTCAGTAATCCATGTTTGGATTTTAATATTGTACATATCACGGTAATATAATTTTGTTTTTATTAAGGAAGAAACATTTCTCAATCACTCAAGGTATATGTGATATTATGATTATTTATGTTTTTTTATTTGGTGTTTTGTTCAGTTGATGCAATGATTACATTTTTCATGTCACACATGGAACTCATCTTCCGTGAGAGAAACCCATAATGCTAATAATACTATTGAGTCCGGGCTGCTGGATGTCTCATTCAGTTAAGGCACCATGCTGGTGCATGGATGAACCTCGCGGCCTCGGATCGAATCTAAGGCCTCATTTATAAAAATACTTTAGATCAAATTTGATCTTACCCGTGGCGTACGTAGAAAATCACGACAAAGTAGTGATTTATAACATTTCAACGTGACTCCATTTGACCGTGGAAACGGTCGTAGCTCCACGTCAGGTCTTCACTTGACATACGCACATTACCTGTTGGTTATGCCGAAGTATTGCAGACTTGAGAGCCACACGTGAATGCTTATTGATGTTGAAAATTATCGGTGTTATCAGCCTACAAAATGAGTTTAATTCAAATTTTAAAAGGGAACTGATAGGCTTATTGAATTTTAAGTCTTCCTTAGATTATATACCATTATTGTATGACATGTAGAAACTTGTAAATCGGGGCATGGTGAATGCGAGATTCATTAAGATTCACAAAGTGTTGCTCATTAAAGGCAGTTTCGCGTTTTCGCTTCGCAGGGAAAGAGTGTTCAGGGACCGGACTGACTTTTTTGCCCAAGACGATGAGTGGCTCAAGAGCCGCTATCGGTTCCCCAGAGCCGTTCTATTAAATGTATGTGACCAGTTAGTCCCAGGGCGCAAATACAGAGCTCATTCACGTGCGTTCAATTTGAAGTTCATTTGAGATTTATAGACCGAAGGGATGTACGACAGACGCATGCTATTTTAAACAAGCGCAGCCAATTTTTATAAATAATGCTGATGTGAAAATACTTCTTTTTATATAAATGAGGCCCCTAGACCATACCAGTGCTGACTGTGGCCGGTAGCTCCACAGGGCGGACAAGGGCCGGGACGGGGCCCGTGTTCATCGCTCATTGGCGACCCCCGCTGGCCGATACGTGGCTCGTAAGACTGCATGTCAGGGCCGCATATGAAAGGTCCCTCCTCCGACACTGCTCTGTGCAAGCTTAGCTGCGGTCTGCGATTCCAAAAGAAGTAGCTATAGGATGGCAAGTGTTTCTGAGGAGAACCGTGGATGTCCCAGCTCTCCCGAATTGGCAGTGTCGGTCGCGCATCAAAAGCGGCTGTGGTTGCAGACAGTTGGACGTTCCAAATCGGATTGGTAATTAGATATATACAGCCCCAGGTTTGGCAGCATGTTTAAAAATGATAATGATAATCATTATATTATTGATTCCCGGATGAACAGCATGTGTATGCCTGCCCACGTGTGTGAATATGCAGGCAAGCCTGGCCCAAGCAGCTGCCGAGTGTGGTCTGGAGTTCCTGGAGGTGCGGGGGAAGGACCCCCGCCTGGTGGGCCTGGATGACCTTTCCGGCACAGAGATCCCCCTCCACTTCCTCTTCCGCCTAAATGGCAACGCGGTCCACCTGCTGGTTTTCTACGAGCGCAGCGGGAATTACCTGTGGCATGGCGCACTGCGACTGAAACCCAACATGGACAGGAAGTTTGTGTCCTTTCGGAAGCTGGATTTTGGCCGCCAGGCCGGAGCCTATGACAGGTGAACAGACAGCGGGCCTCTGTTTGAGAGTGCAGAGAAAAAGCCCTTCATGTTCCTCTAATCGAATCTTACTTCCAGGTTATAAACAAATAGCGATTAAAGCCGATTAACAGTGAGCCCGTGCAACTGTGTTTTCTGTGTCAGACCAGAGCTAGTTCCAGCCTCGGTGGATGGGCTGGACGTGCGCATCCCAGAGAACATCTCGCGCTTCCTTAATGAGCATGCCCAGGCCCGCTTCCTGGAGTGCAGATACAAGGATGCACGTGCCTTCTATCAGGTGTCTATCCTTATTTATTTAAATATATGATATCTGTGGAATTAAGATTAATATGAACCTTTCTGATTTTAAACCAATATCTACTTGCACTATGTAACCAAGCTTAGGTTTTCGATTCTTCTCAGGTACTGTCTATGCTTAAAGGTTGTATCAGCGATTTTTGGTGACGTCACTTCTGAAGCGAAATCCCAAACAAACATACTTATGAATAATTATGTTATGTTTTAAAAAATAGTGTTCAAGCATCCAGAATTATAACCACGTTAATAACGTTTGTAAGAAACCAAACCGTTTGTAAATCCGTCAAGATTTCAGCGAGATAAGAGTATTAGCGTTTGTGCAGATCATTGTGATTGGTTGGAATACTGTTTATTTTGGTTTTGAGTGGTTGGTAGTACCATTTGTTTTTGTGTACGATCTCGGAGCATAGGCTGCCTACAGAGACGCGGTTTTTTGACGGCCTGCTTATGGGGCGGGCAGCTAGCGGATTGTGAGGAAAAATCAGATGAATGTGATCATTTATGTTTCCACCCAAAATCGCTGATACAACCTTTAATGCCACCTTTCATCTCCCTGTACACCCACCCCTACCCGGCAGCTCTACCCTGACGATACATCCCCAGAGGCCATGGACTTCAGGATGAAGGCAAAGAGCCTGCTCCATCTGGCTGCCCGAACGCTCGGTGACCTGGGAGTGCCCTTCTGGCTAAGCAGTGGCACCTGTCTGGGTGAGATGCTTTTTTTCCTCTGAGGCATTAAGACGTATGTTTTATAACATGCATATTAAGATGCATAAAGCTTCTGTCAAAAGCCTTCAACGGTGATCAGAGATGTGTGCCGACTCTCAAGCCGTACGGGAAAACCCTGTGGAGGGGGGGGGATTTTCTGTTCTGTCTGATGTGCCTCATTTAGTGACAAGACATTATCAAAGATATGACAGGGTGTCAGATGTATGTCCAAGGTGTCATAAACCCATGTTTTATATTGCAGTTCCCATTCAGATGGTTTCAACTAAGGGCAATATAAGGCAGAAGTGTTGGGTTTCTGCACTTTAACGTGTTACTCCCTCTTTCTCCCCAGGCTGGTTTAGGCAGTGTAATGTCATTCCCTACAGCAAAGATGTTGACCTGGGCATCTGGATCAAAGACTATCGGCCTGACATTATCCCGGCTTTTCAGAAGTCTGGCCTGCCTCTCAAACACAAATTTGGAAAAGTATGTCCAGACTTCAAAAACAATGTGACTATGTCGTGTGAAATATATTTTCTGCCCATTTCCGTGTCATGGTATTACTATATGTGTTTAGATAGAAATGGTGGACATGGACCTTTTGGGAAATGTGGTGCTTGCTGTAACTTTATCCACAGTGAAACATGCCACATTCAAGGTGCTGTATATGTACAGGGTATGCTCCGCAAACCTGTAAGTTTGTCGTCTGTATAACAAAACAATCAGGAATACAGTTTTACATTATGTTGACTGACATAAAAGCAAGTAACATTTGTAATAACTTGCCTGAAATGGACGTAGTGTTGTGTGCATTGTGTATTTTCTCTGCTGTGCTGACCTTGTGTTCATTAGATTTCAGTGATTTTGCTGTGTTTTGCTGACCTGGGGGCACTAACGTGGAGTTACTGTCTGATTGACTACAGGTAGAGGACAGCCTTGAGCTCTCCTTTCAGGGTTTGGATGTGAAAGTGGACGTATTCTTCTTCTACGAAGAGGACGACATTGTGTGGAATGGAGGCACACAGGCCAAGAGTGGCAAGAAATTCAAGTATGTGGACATTTTAGTGCCTCTACTTACACAGTCATACTTTTTTATCCTAATTGCTGTTTTGTTTAGATTACTTTTTGCACAACAAAACTAGGATTTACACACATACAGTACTTTGTATGAGAAAGTATTTTGTTAAAAAGTCCATTTAGTGGGTTGCCAGTCAGAAGTGCACAGATGCCATTTCAGAACTTCAGCTTTTGTGTTTAGGCTTTTACATCAAAGGAAAGGAACAACTAAAAAATGTTATTGTGTTATCCTGTTTATACGTTTCTGAGAAATACGGGTATCTTTATCTTGTGACCACTTTCCTAAGAACAAAAGCGATTCCTCTGGGAATTAGTGGTTTATTGATTTGCAAATGCAGTATTGCTCTAGACATTCCGATTAAGTGTTATGATTACTCTTTCTTCCACCCTACTTTTCCCATTCGTTTTCGTGATTCTCACACCATAACCATTCTGATGGACCTAATCCCAACTTGCATAACGATACAATCACATCCTAGCTATGTTCTGATAATAATTCCTGCCCAATTCTCACAATGGTTGCAAAAACAGGCGGGTGCAGGACCCTTGGACTGACCCCAAACCTTCCTGTTTGGCAGGTATGTGTTCCCGAGGTTCGCCCTGTGCTGGACGGAGCTGGTGGAACTCAAAGTGCGAGTCCCTTGTGAGACGTTGGACTACGTGGAGGCAAATTACGGTCCAAACTGGAACACCCCAGTGAAAACCTGGGACTGGAAGACGTCGCCTTCCAACGTGAAGGAGAATGGGGTGTGGCCCGTCAGGGAGTGGGATGAGGTCATTCAGGTGTATTGATGTGCACAGGGCACAGTACACTAGATGCAACATGAAGGAGGCTCAGCAGAGTGGCATTCCTGGGGTGCTTTCTGTTCCCAAAACCAGATCCATGGTTTGGCTTGCACACCTCAAATTTCGCCTTCTCTGTGGCATGGTACATCATCTGATTCAGAGCCAGTGATTAGCGTAGGTGCTGTCTTGACTGATTAGCTGAAAATTAGTGTTCTGTGGCCCTTAAATAGCACTACTGGAGACTTTTTGTCATTGAAACCCCATTGTCAATATGTGAATTATCAGTATGGAAAATACTACTTAATTATTTGTAATTTATGCAGATCCGTGTATAATGATGAAGAGAAACAATTGTGTTTGAATGCTAATGAGATGGAACTTGACTGGAACTACTGGAGCTGTGACTATTTCAAACAATTCTGGAGTTGTTTTTAGTGGTACGGTACCAGTGAAATGTAATATTCACTAATTTTCTCTACAGACTGGCAAAGACTGTTTTAAAAAAAATAATAATAATAATTTTAAATTAAAGAGATGTTTACAGTGTTTCCCCTCGGGCCTTGAGAGTGTGTTTGGGAGTGGGGGTATGTGGCACATGCCTGCATTATAATGAAACGGAAAATAATTTAAGGTTTGAATAGCCTCCTGCTGATTTGTTGTCTGTACCTTGTTAGTGTTCAAAGTGTTTTCTAAAAATACATTTCAATTATAAATTCCTACCAAAATAAATACCAGATGTCTATTTATCTTTTTTATTTTATTTCAGATAAACTAATGCAATAGTAAAATAAATCTTGATTAATGTGGCTTGAAAATGTAGTATATGTCAATAATGACACATCAATGCTTATTTCTGGTTATGTGGTTAGTTGTCATTCTGTATTGCACAATTCTTAGAATGCGGCAAGCTATTGGATAACTACTATAGCTTGGAGAAAATGCAGATTGTTTTGATAGTCTATTATTTCTATATATTATTCAAGAAGAGTCTGCCTTCGTTAAGTACATTCAGTATCCCCTATGGAAAAAGAATATGCTGCAGTATATTGTAAATATATCAAAATTATCTTCACAATATATTTTAAATATACTGCAGTATATTACATTTCCATATGGGATTGTATGTGTAATCTTCACAAAGATGATGAAAATTCTTCTACTTGCAACGTACTTACTATTGAAAATGTTTGGCGTTCTATATTTTTGGCCTTTAGACAAAATGTTTGTCATTGTGTAAATAAGTAGTATACTCTGTGTGGGCATTAATCCATTTGATCAACCCATTTCAGATGTTTGGGATTATGTACCCACAGTAATTACACCTGTGCGTGCTCTCAACAAACTGGGTCTTGAGTGAAACCTAAGTAAACCTGAAGCATGCAATTACTTGAACTTTCCTGAACAGGTGGATTTGAAAAATAAATCCCTGGACAGGAAGTATGCTGAACTCTTAACTTGGCTCTCCCACTAAGTATATGTTCCACCACACAAGAAACGCTGCACATTCATTGCTAAACATGTTTTGACTGAATTACTTGTGGCAATACAATATCATGGGAGGGAGGGGTCGATATTCTGTATTGACTGGCTCATGAGTTCATTGTACTTAAGCAAATATTTGGTTCAGACTGTTGCAATGAACATTCAGCAAAACCACATAAAAGCTCTTACCTTTCTCTCTTGTCCATTTTGTGACCAAAAAAAATTAATTGACCATGAAAGACAATGTGAATTTCGAGATTTATTTCTAATATATTGACATTTGAATATACATGTTGCAACATTTCATTCTTTCAATACGATTTCACAAATGAATTTGTTAAACAATGAAGTTTAACAAATACACCAAATCTATTATTAACTGAATACTGGGGTATTGGTTAGCATCCCTGGCACTGTTCAAAGTAGACAGAGTCGGTAGCCTACGCTCTCAGGGAATCTGACAAATATTTGTACCTCCAAAAGAATTAAACCTATCATCTATCACCATCCATTTGGATGCAACGTCTAATCGTACTATTAAAAATATATTAGCATATTGACAGTATATTGGTTCAGTGTTATTAACAATAAATACAAAAATGTTTTTTTAATCCCACCAAAAATCTAAATTAAAAAATGCTTTGGGAAAATACAGAATTTTATTTGTTAATGTGCAGGCACTCCGTGCACGCCGAGCGGCTATATCCACCAGGGTCCCATTTCCCAAAAGGATCTTGGAATAAAGATCATTTTAGAGTAAAGATCATCTTAGTCTATTTTGTTTTTGTATTACTTTTTTGTCATCGTTTGTTTTTTGTATTTCTCCCTCTTTTTTATTATCTTTTAAATATAAAATTAATAGAGCACAAACTTTTCTTAACCCGAAGACGCTTTTGGGAAACGGGGCCCAGATCCGCTTTTTAAAACGCAGCCTGCGCGATGATGATGCTTTATGTGTTCCACTTTATACAGGAGTGCAAAGGCGAGCATCAGCGGCGGTTGTTAGAAGCATGCCACAAGATCTGAACAACGAAAACTGATTTTAGAGAAGAACATTCTGATGTGTGCGTCCACAAAAGTCTAATGTGCTGGACATGACCCTAGTGCAGAAAAGTAAGGGATCGCGTGTGGTTATGTTCTGAAAATACTAACTTTCAACAGGACTCCATGTGTCATTCTGACAATATGCCATTGTCCACATGAAATATAGGCTACGCGTGCAGGACTTCAGCACTGTACTGAAAGCAACTGGAACCCGAATGGCAGTCATACTGTATGCGTAAACACGTGCCTTCTTTGTAAAATCCCCCTTTCAAGAGCTGTTGCGTAATTCAAGGTTGCTGGCAGCATTCCAGTAATCTTCCCACAGGTTAAAATGTAGTGCTGTGTATGAGTTGCGTTTTCAGAATTCCACTTACCAGTCATGTTCCACATTGGATACTTTGCGCCGGTCCTGGCGCTTTCGTTGTGCCAAATGCAGCACACGTACAGCGGGAAGGTCCTGCTGTGGCCAGGGGAGTACAGCCACTGGCTTAACATGAAGAGCATTGTGGCCGCGCTGGCAGAGAAGGGGCACGAGATGACCGTGCTCATTCCCTCTGCTTCGCCTTCCATCAAAGGCAGCCAGTCATCCAGCTGCAGCTTCGAAATCATCCCAGTGCCCTTCACGGCACAAGACATGAGTGACTTAATGGACGAACTGCTCTGGTACTGGATGTACGATCTGCCAAATGATTCGTTCATCCAGGCCTCCCTTAAGATGGAGGCATTCATTGCTAGGTCCACTGAGAAAAACAAGGCATTCTGTCGCGCCGTGTTCGAAAACAAAGAGCTGCTGGAGAAGTTGAGGCGCGCGCAATACGACGTTCTCGTGTCTGACCCAATGATGTTTCTATGCGGTGAGCTCCTCGCGGACACCCTGGATCTACCCTTCATTATTTCATTCAGGTTCTCCTTTGCAAACACCATAGAGAGGCTCTGTGGACAGTTGCCTGCGCCACCGTCTTATGTGCCAAGTACTGGTATCCAGTATACTGATGAAATGGACTTCTCCCAGAGATTGAAAAATTCTCTCTTTTATTTTTCCCAGGATATGCTATTTCATATTTTTGGAACAATGGTATGGGACACATTTTACTCTGAGATGAGAGGTAAGAAAGAATGGTTATTATATACACATAAAACTTTGTTTACCTCTGTCCAAGGCAAAAGTAAACCTTTTAAAACTGTAATGCTTAGATTAATGCTCACATAAATAAGTCATAACACATTAGATGAATCGTTAAGTTATATCTGATGGACTTTTCAATATGACCATCCAAAATCTACATTTTATTTTTTATTTATTAGAAAACCATGGCACTTATACATTACAGGTTACAAACATAAAGCCACCTTAAAGGGATAGTTCGGAATTTTGGACATAATGTCTCAATTACGACTTACCCATGATGTAGTTGATTGATGGAAACCATTTTCAGCTAATTCCATGCTGTCCCTTCTTTTGGACATACACACGTTGCTAATGCTAGCGCAACTCTAAGGTAATCGGTAGCATCCACTACCAAACGCACTTAAACACTGCACAGTGCACCCAAAGCAAATAAAATACGACGACAGTGCGATACTTTACGTTACCTATGAATGTAGTGCCGGCACTGGTCGACTACAACAACAAAGAAGAGCAACAAATTGCAATGGCCACATTCGCTCCGCCGCCGTACTTCCACAGAGAATACAGGTCAGCACAAAGTAAAGGATTCAACGATAGTTTGAATGAAGGTATAAACACTCAAAATAACCCTGATAGACTGTCGTCGTATTTTATTTGCTTTGGGTGCACTGTGGAGTGTTTAAGTGCGTTTGGTAGTGGATGCTACCGGTTATCTTAGAGTTGCGCTAGCTGTAGCAACGTGTGTATGTCCAAAAGAAGGGACAGCATGGAATTAGCTGAAAATGGTTTCCATCAATCAACTACATCATGGGTAAGTCGTAATTGAGACATCAGGTCCAAAATTCCAAACTATCCCTTTAATCATTCCAATCACTACCCCCAACAACTCAAGACAACCAAGATAAGGACCTATCATTCCAATTTTACACCCACAAACCCCACACCTATACCCTCCCAACAAAATTTAATTACAGAGGGAGTCATCCAAAATCTATATACAGTCAAGCTGGAAAGTCTGCACACCCCTTTCACCTTCTCCACATTTTATTACGTTACAGACTTATACTACAATAGATTGAGTTCATTTTTTGCCTCAAACATCTACACACAATAGCCAATAATGACGAAGTGACAACAGGTTTTTAGAAAATATGCAATTTTATTTTACTGACAAAAATAGGTTATTTAGGGGTTACATATCTGTACACACTCTTAGCCTAATACTTGGTTGCTGCACCTTTGGCAGCGATTACAGCTTCAAGGCATCTTGGGAAAGAAGCTACGAGCTTGGCACACTTGTTTCTGGACATTTTTGCCCATTCCTCTTGGCATATCCTTGCAAGCTCCGTCAGGTTGGATGGGGAGCGTCGGTACACAGCCATTTTCAGCTCTTTCCACAGATGTTCAATTGGATTCAGGTCTGGGCTCTGGCTGGGCCACTCAAGGACATGCACAGACTTTCTCCGAAGCCACTCCTTTGTTCTCTTGGCTGTGTGCTTCGGGTCGTTGTCATGTTGGAAGGTAAACTTTCGCCCCAGTCTGAGGTCCAGAGCGCTCTGGAGCAGGTTTTCTTCAAGGATCTCGGTGTACTTAGCCGCATTCATCTTTCCCTCTATCAGGACTAGTCGCCCCGTTCCCGCTGCTGAAAAACATCCCCGCATCATGATGCTGCCACCGTCATGCTTCACTGTAGGGATGGTATTAGCCAGGTGATGAGCGGTGCCTGGTTTCCTCCAGACGTGACGCTTGGTATTCAGGCCAAAAAGTTCAATTTTGGTTTCATCAGACCAGAGAATCTTGATTCTCATGGTTTGAGAGTCCTCTAGGTGCCTTTTGGCAAACTCCAAGCGGGCTGTGATGTGCCTTTTACTAAGGAGGGGCTTCCGTCTGGCCACTCTACCATAAAGGCCTGATTGGTGGAGTGCTGCCTGGATGGTTGATCTTCTGAAAGGTTCTCCCATCTCCACAAGGATACGCTGGAGCTCTGTCAGAGTGACCCTCAAGTTTCTGCTCACCTCCGTGGACAAGGCCTGTCTTCCCCGATTGCTCAGTTTGGCCGGGCGGCCAGGTCTAGGAAGATTCTTGGTGGTTCCAAACTTCTTCCATTTACGAATGATGGTGGCCACTGTGCTCTTTGGGACCTGTAAAGCTGCAGAGATTTTTCCGTACCCTTCTCCAGATCTATGCCTTGACACAATCCTGTTTCTGAGGTCTGCAGATAATTCCTTTGACCCCATGGCTTGGAGTTTGCTCTGACATGCACTGTCAACTGTGGGACCTTATATAGGCAGGTGTTGGCAATCCCCAATCATGTCCAATCAATTGAATTTATCACAGGTGGACTCCAATTAAGTTGTAGAAACATCTCAAGCAGTATCAGTGGAAACAAAATGCACCTCAGCTCACTTTTGGCTGTCATATCAAAGGGTGTGCACACTTGTGTACATATATTTTACATTTAGATTTTTAATAACTTAGCACAAATGTCTAAAAACCTGTTTTCACTTTGTCATTATGGGCTATTTTGTGTAGAATTTTGAGACAAAAAATGAACTCAATCTATTGTAGAATATGTCTGTAACGTAATAAAACGTGGAGAAGGTGAAAGGGGTGTGCAGACTTTCCGGCTTGACTGTACAGCTCTGTACATCCATTCACTGAAGATGGACCGTGGATGTGAATTAATTTGCTTTGCATGAAGGTTATCACTAAGCAAACGTGACCAAATCACTCAGAACACATGTGATCAAGTTATGCATGTCACAGATAAGTCTCAAGTCCAAGTCAAGTCCAATATAATTCCAAGCAATTCTCAAGTAAGTGCCATGATAAGTCAAGTCAAGTCACAAGTCCCTAAGTTGTGGCCAGAAGAAAACAGCCACTGGCTTAACATAAAGAGCATTATGACAGCGGTGTTCGAGAAGGGTCACAAGATGAGCCGCATATGAAAGGTCTTCCTCCAACTCCACTCTACACAAACTTGGCTGTGGGCTGCAACATCAATAGAAGCTGGCTGGCGACACCGTGTGTTTTGGAGGAGAACCCGTGGATGTCTACACTCTCCTGAATCAGCAGCGTGGGAAATAGCTAATTGGACCATATTAGGGTGGGAATTGGACATGTTCAGCAACAAGTTAGTCGTCAGTATTTTTTTTTTTAATGTTCATGTTAAATAAGTGAGCTAATCTACTTTCATCAGCTGAGAGGTGGAAAGTCCAGGGGTCAGACAGTAAAAGTCTTGCCATGTTTTTCCTCCACCCATGCCATGTTTTTCCTTTCACTAATTAGTATTACTTCTTGGCTTAAGAATTGTGCTAAATAGCAAACTCTGGTGAATGGGACAAAATACTGCGGCGACTTTTACTTTCTGAACTTGGATTTTCGACTTCTGTATCAGTCTGCTCATATAACAGTGCAGGGCACTGTTTACTCCCTCTTTTCCATTGGCTTCCTCATATGCCATCGTAACTTGAAACCAGTGTTTAATTACACAGGTTTGACCGGTAATACATTGCCATTTTAAGGGGGCTTTCCTGCATACGCAGCACTCCACCCCATTACAGTTCCAGCAGCCTTACCATGACCATTGCAAGGCTACTGCTCCCTGTTCTTTTTCTCCTGCTGTTTGTGACTGTGAGTACCCAGGCAGGCAACGTGCTGGTTATTCCAGGAGAGTATAGCCACTGGATGAACATGCTGGTTGTCCTGGAGGAGCTGATTACCCGGAACCACACCATCACTGTGCTGGTGTGCTCCGCCTCCCCATCTGTCACGTTCACAAAGGCAGAGCCCTACAACTTTGAGATCTTCGAGGTGCCATTCAGCGCAACAGAGATGCATGGCATCTCCGAGGATTTAATCCACTTCTGGATGTACGAGGCAGCCGACGCCCCCGTATTGCGCACAACTGCGAAGGTCGTTGACCTGTTGGTGAGAATGACTGCCTTGCAGAGGCAGATGTGCGAAGCCATGTTCCAGAATGAGGAGCTCCTGAACAAGCTGAAGCAGTCAAAGTTTGAGCTGGTGCTCACCGATCCCATGGTGCCTTGCGGTGACCTGCTGTCAAAGAAGCTTGGCGTCCCCCTAGTGATATCCCTGAGGTTCACGTTTGGATATGTTTTGGAGAGACTCTGCGGGCAGATGCCAGCACCGCCCTCATACGTTCCTGCATTTCCTGTGCCGTACACAGACAGCATGAGCTTTGTGGAGCGATTGAAGAATTTTCTACTATGCAGCCTTCATACAATAATATTTAATTTACAGTGCATTATCAATATCAATAAATATTACAGTGAGTTTATAGGTAAGGATCAATGAATGCAATATTTTTTTATCCATAACAACAAAATTACATCCTTGTAACATATCACTGGGACATGGGATTATTTTTGTTGACTGCATATTGTTCCTCATCAAATGTTTAAGTATTGTACGTATAAAGTATGTGTATTTGGTAATTGGCTAGTTCACTTACTCTGTAAAAATACTATACGTAGAATATTAATAATTTCTTAAAAGATAAAAGCAATATTTATGTATTTATTATCTTAGTGAACTAAGTATCTTTAGTGAACTAAAGATGTTTCATCACATGTAATTACTCCTTTTATTTTCACCTCTTTGTAAAGTTCTTACAACAGCGGCCTATGGGACAGATTCCTATAACAACTGCTTGGGTGCTTATCTGCTAAATGATGTAAATAAGTATGCAACTCTGACCTTTGTCTTTTGGAAAGTAGGTATAAAGTTGACCCTGCCTTATTCAAACATGTTCTCCAGTTGTCTTTGTTCAGTCTAAAAGCAACAGTTGTAACCCAGGTTTCTCTTAACAGGCAAGCCCACAACATTCTGTGAGGTCATAGGGAAGGCTGACATTTGGTTGATCCGTACCTACTGGGACTTTGAGTATCCCCGACCTTTTCTTCCAAACTTCAAATTTGTTGGCGGCCTTCACTGTAAGCCTGCTAAGCCTCTGCCTGAAGTAAGGGCAAACCTGTGTGTGTAAGCATAAAGCAAATTATATGTGAGATTGAATGATGTTGATATTATGTTTGGGGTCAATTTGACCCGATTCAGTTTTTGACGTCTCTTAAAAACCTGTTAACTAGGGTTGCCGCAGTGCTGCAGCGGACCCAGGCGCAGGCTGCGTGGTTGCGCCCCGAGGATCGGGGGTTCGATCCCCGGTCCTGCAAGATCCGAGTATGGCCGGTGCCTTGAGGGAGTGGCAATTGGCGGCTGCTCCCAGGTGGGGGGAGGGACTTGGAGAGAATCAGCCCTGGGAGAGCTCACAGTTAGGAGCTTGAGGAGTGGCGCCCTCTATCCTGTAACCAGACAAACGGGTTGTAGCGGCGATTCTCTAGCGGTTGCTACATGGGGGAATGGAATTGTATACATTACATTTTTACATTACAGGCATTTAGCAGACGCTCTTATCCAGAGCGACTTACACAACTTTTTTTTTTTTTTAGCGTTTTTTACATATTATCCATTTATACAGCTGGATATATACTGAAGCGATTCAGGTTAAGCACCTTCCTCAAGGGTACAACGGCAGTGTCCTACCTGGGAATCGAACCTGCAGCCTTTTGGTTACAAGTCCAGTTCCTTAACCATTATACTACACTGCCGCCCGTATAGAGTCCAATAAGTTACCAAATTGGGAGAAAAAGGGGTAAATTTCATCTTGACACTAATTTGCTAGGATTAAATAGTAAACATACAATAGCATGATGCTATGTTTTAAAAAGTACCATATATACAACCTTTTTTATTTCTTAACTCAAATTTGTTTGTGGGTGATTCTGGTGGCACTTTCCCATTCAGGTTTTAAACTTCACAAACTTTAACTTACCTCAGGCTCTAAAATGAGATGTTTCATCACAGATTTTTTTATATTTAGGGATAAAAGGTTAGTTAATTTGGAGACACACACAAGGTGACAAAGAAAGTGTCAAAAATAGTTTTGTGTCAGTTTAAACTTTTGGGGTCAAGTTGACCTCAAATATAAAAGGCGTCATAAACTGTCAACATGATATGAGGGTTAAACAAGACTACATTGATTGCTACCATAAAGTATGCACTTTAATTTTCATCTACCTGCGCCAGTCAAAGAAGCCAACTGTCATTCACAGTTTTTCATAATGTTTTGGTTATGCTGGAATTCGAGGTTTCAATATCAGAAATACACCAGCTAGCCACCTTCTGTGTGATGTGTTTCCTTCCACTGGTGGATGTTAATGTAGGATGTCATCATGTGAAAGACAATATAAATCACATACCAAGGAATATACCAGAGATAATGAATAAGCAAGATCATTCATAAATATCCTATATATCCTGCTTGGTGAAACCCATGTTATTATGGAGTGGTCTAATGCGTTTTATTTCAGGACATGGAGGGATTTGTGCAGAGCTCAGGGGAAGATGGGATTGCGGTGTTTTCTCTGGGTTCAATGATCAAGAATCTCACCAGAGAAAGGAGAAACACAATTGCTTCTGCTCTGGGACAGATACCACAGAAGGTCAAATATCGCATACTATTTAAAATGATAACTATGTATCCCGCACTGTCAGCTGAATTTCATTATTATTATTTACTTTTAAGTCATCTCACTAGTGCAATTGCCTTCAGCACTAGAGTATAAATTCACACTGCTTTTGGCAAAATATGATCTTGTGTCATAAACCCATTTAATGTGATAACACGCATTATTGCATGAAGTTTGTCTACTTGTCATGATAATTGCTTGTTGGGGATTGTGAAGTGAAGTTTCAAACCAACAGTATGATCTTTTGTATACTTTTCCTTTGTGTCAATTTAGATATGTTCACATCCTTAATAATTTTGTAACTGAAAGTCAAGACGATTTTGCTTTAGTCCAACAGCATTATTGATTGTGTTCTATGCTCTGGCCACAGATTCTCTGGAGATACGGTGGGGAGAAGCCAGACACTTTGGCTCCCAATACCAGAGTTTATGACTGGATACCCCAGAATGATCTGCTAGGTAAGGTATTTTCATTGGATATAGTTCAGGCAAGGCTGTAACCATAATACAACCACCCCCCCAGCTCCCCAGATAAACAATTCCTCCCCAATATTTTTATTTATCTTTTGTTATTGTGGCAGCCAGCTATGGATTCGCCTACTGTCCAAAATAATCCTTATCATAGTAATAGTAGTCTAAGTTATGATAATTGTTACTTACCATTGAAATTAATAGGCGACGCATAAAATTCACCTGTGCATTCGTTGAACAGGAACATTAAATCAATGCACTTTGTTGTTGTTGGGGCACACCGCGCATGGAAAATTAAAGGTGGGTGCCTCCCAATAGTCGAAAAATGCACCCTCCCTTCCTCCACTACCACCTCCTCTACTCTGTGCCCCGGAAACGGATCTTTGTGTTTTAATCTAATGTCGCTGATTACATCTTAATTACGTATTAATGGTTACATATTAATTAATATCTCGACGCAAACCGCAATGTCAGGTACATTGTATACTGTATATACAAATGCAAATACTTGTACTCAAAATGTTCAGACAGTTTTGCATACTTCCGGGTAGGAGAGGAGTGGTAGTGGGGGAGTAGAGGAAGGGAGGTGGGGAGTGAAGAATATTTGGATGCAGCCAGGGTGCGTCGTTAAAAATCAAGACGTTAAAAATCAAAATATGCTATTAATTGCAATATTGTAAATCAAATATATGTAGAACTTTTTAATGAGAAGCAAAACTTGTTATGTTTGTGCCTGTCTTACAGCAGTCATGCCTTCCTGTCATTTAAAATGTAGAAAAAAATAGAAATGTTAAGTATATTAGACTTGGCTATTAGCATCATCATTTTAATGAATGATTGCTAATTAATGCTTGTATTATAAAACTTGCAGGTTGTGCAACACAAACTGTTTCCATCTGTTCTTAATGCAAGTTCAAGTAAAGGTGCCAGATATCCCCAACTGTTAAAATTATCCACTATAATCCATGTGTTCAAGAACAGTAGTGACAGAGATGCACTGTGCATTTCAAATGAATCACAGGCGACAGACTGCTGTTTCCAGGAAAACAGGCCCTAGTGATGAGTTATATGTATTGAAGTAGCGCATGGTCAGTAAACATAGTCTATGCAGCAGTTTAAATCTCTATACTCTTTGTCAGAGTAACATAATAATTAACCATATTTGGTTGCTGTTCACATAAGGCCATGCAAAGACCAGAGTCTTCATTACCCATGGAGGGACCAATGGTATATATGAGGCCATCTACCATGGGGTCCCCATGGTGGGCATCCCCTTGTTTGCTGACCAGCCAGACAACATGATGCACATGAAGACTAAAGGGGCTGCTGTCACCCTGGACTTCAACCGCTTTCAGGCACAAGACCTTGTCGATGCGCTCAACACTGTGATACATGACCCATCGTAAGTCACATCGTCGTCCTTTACCAAATCAGAATGGCGGGACTAAGAAAATAAATGTATCAGTCAAGATTGCTTGTTATGTCCAAATTCTTGAGTCACTCTCCTGTAAAATCGTTCGCTTTGCCATTTGTCTGTCCCTCAGGTACAAAGAAAGTGCAATGAGGCTTTCAAGAATCCACCACGACCAGCCAATGAAACCCCTGGACCGCGCCGTGTTCTGGATCGAGTTTGTGATGCGGAACAAGGGGGCGGAGCACCTGAGAGTGCAGTCCCATAACCTGTCCTGGTACCAGTACCACTGTCTGGACGTCCTAGCCGCACTGCTCGCCGCGGTGGCACTGGTCACCATCATCTTCTTCAAAGCATGCTGCTTTTGCCTCCGCAAGTGTTGCCTGAGATCAAAAACCAAAAGCAAAGAGGAGTGATCTTTGCAGTAGTTTCACTATCATCTTTCCAGAGGTGGCTTACATTGACCTACCGTGCAGAGTGGCAGACTGGCGAAGGCACTGCGCTGGCAACTCAAAGGTTGTAGGTTTGATTCTCAGCTGGGTTACTACTATTGTACCATTGAGCAGGTATTAACCTGAATTTTTCCAGTGAATATCCAGCTCTGTATTGTATTGTATGTACAAAAAAAATGTAAATCTAGATAAGAATGTCTGCTGAAGGCAGACATGTATGTAATGTAGCCAATCATTACCTGGTGCTGCCAATTCCCACTTCCCAGCTTGAAGTGGAGTACGCCTGTGGAATCAAAATGTTTGCTGATTTGTTCAGATTTGATACATTTAAAAATATTTTTTGTAGCTGTCACTATCTATATGATAAATGGTTCAGCAGAAGGCCACAGATATTACACAGTGTACAAAATCCTTAATGAACCACTTAATTACTTTAACTTTAATTGTTCTGTGCAACGGATTGTCATTTCATTGTTAGATTGGTCAACACTGTTTTTAATCCTCAATTATTAAAACAATAAAAATAACTTGGTGCCATGCATATTAAAATAAATGGTGCCATATGTGTTTTACTTAATATTTAGTTTTTTTTCCAACAAATCAGATGAAACTAGAAAATGTGCTCGTAGAGCACAGACCTCCGCCTTTGGTGAAAGTGTGGTATTGTGTGAATCCGTTAAGAAGTTTTGTGTGTTTTTGTGAATAGGCCACACCCGCTTTTAGGCAATTGGTGTCAGAAGTTCATCAGTTCTTGCTTAACCCATGACAAACCTTTGATAAAGGTTTGGTGGGCTGTGTCCTAATATTCTTCACTCCCCACCTCCTTTCCTCCACTCCTCTCCTGCACTCGTCTCCTACCCGGAAATATGCAAAACTGTACGTTTCAAGTACAAGTAGTTGCATGTACAGTATACAATATACCTGACATTGCGGTTTATTGTCTTTATTGGTTTTTTAAATTTCTTTTCCAATAAAAACATTTCATTACATCATCAACATTTCATTCATCTCACATATTAAAACAAACTTTACCAGGGTTGGAATTTTCCCTTCCCTTTTTAATTTTTACTTTAAAATAAACATTCAACAATCAAGACACCATAAGAAAGACATCACATACAAAATCAAAATTCACCAAAAGGAAACAACAACAAAAAAAGGAAATTCAAGGACATTGATACATGCGTTCCCGGGTTATTGGGTGGGCAAATGTTCTGACATTGCGGTTTATGTTGAGACATTAATTAATATCTAACAATATGTAATTCATATGAAATCTGCAACATTAAATTAGGACACAAAGATCCGTTTCCGGGGCACAGAGGGGAGGAGGTGGTAGTGGAGGAAAGGAGGGTGCATTTTTCGAGTATTGGGACGCACCCGTGGTGTTATGTGTATCGGTTCTGAAGTTATGCACCTTTTTGTGATATGCCACGCACACTGTCACGTCCCCTTTTGTGGATCAGAAGTTAATCAGCTCTTCCTTGGCCCATGACCAACCACATTTGGTGCAAATTGTGCATAACTTTGAGATATCCTGCTAACAGATGGACACACAAACACACAGACGCGGGTGAAAACATTACCTCCTTGGCGGAGGTACTAATTAGTAGCATGGGGCAAGCTACTCAAAAATATTTGGAATTACTTTCATAAAAGTAATTGCATGAAAATTTATGAGGTAATTTTGACTTCACCTGCTTTCATTTCATCAATTTCAATGTCTTAAGTTAATAGTTATTAATAAAATGATTTATAAAGTATAAAGTTAATTAAAAGAATGTTAGTTCATAATGTGTGTATGGAGTATGTGTTATGCTAAATCCACTTGTGGGACATGCTGGCAAGCACATTTTCCTTATGGTAAATGTGGGTGTGTTGATCTGGGTGGTCTGAAGATACACTGCCTGGCCAAAAAAAAAGTCGCACACTCTAATATTTCGTTGGACCGCCTTTAGCTTTGATTACGGCGCGCATTCGTTGTGGCATTGTTTCGACAACCTTATGCAATGTCACAACATTTATTTCCGTTCAGAGTTGCATTCATTTTTGGCCAAGATCTTGTATTGACGACGGGAGGGTCGAAACACTCCGTAAAGTCTTCTCCAGCACATCCCAAAGATTTTCAATGGGGTTAAGGTCATGATTCTGGTGGCCAATTCATGTGTGAAAATGACTCATCAAGCTCCTTGAACCACTCTTTCACAATTTGAGCCTGATGAATCTTGGCATTGTCGTCCTGGAATATGCCCATTGATGGGATAACCTGGTCATTCAGTACATTCTGGTACTCAGCTGACTTCATTTTATTGCTCCATAATGTTGCTGAGCCTAGACCTGACCAATTGAAGCAACTCCTGATCATAACACTGCCTCTAGAGGCTTGTACAGTGGGCACTATGCATGACGGGTGCAACGGCAACTTTTTTTTTGGCCAGGCAGTGTATTTAGGTGTGGTTGTGGTTTACTCTCCATACTGCTTATTATTATGCCACTTTTTCTCCTCCTACATCATTCACACCATCAACACCATTCATACCTCATATTATACCTTTATACACCCTCCAGGTTGCTATTGCTTTTTACCTTTATACCATATACACTTTTTCAGATAATTGACCTTTTATTGCCAAAGAAATTATTGGGGGTCAATGAGCACATTTTGAAAACCGATGCAATAGAATGTGGATGCTGTAACCAATTACATTGCTTATTACATCACAATGCCTTCCTCTACAACACTGTTATGACCCAACAATACTATCCCAGATGATTTGACATTACCTTTTTGTGCTTTCATCACAATTCATTACTTTGTATCACTTCCAGGGTCTTTAACTTTACTACTTGCCACAAAATACATCACAATATTTTAACACTTTCAACTTCTTTAGATCCCATTATACCGCATTACCACTTAATTCCATTTCCACCTTTTATTTAGCACCTCACGCTATACCATATTACCATCTTTCTATACTATTTCCAGCAATTGATACCACTGCAAAGCAACCACGCCTACAATTTATTTAGGAATTATTAATCTAGTTTGTATTAAAACTGTGGGTAAATATTTAAAGCAACACGTCTGCATATAAGCACAATGTTGCCATTTACTCTGTATGTGGACATAGGCACTTTTCTTCATGAGGGAGATTACCTAGCCCAGTCCGTAAAAAGTTTCCACCCAATAGGACACTGTCATCTTACAACAAAATATTTTAGTTTTTTGTGTTTGTTTGAATTCCGGTAGTTCAACTTTAAAAAGTCTGTTTCTCTCACAATAAAATAAGAAACATCCCCAAATTGGATATCAGGGCTGTATTCCAAAATGTCGTTGGACGTCGAAAGTGCTGCCCCTTAGGGGCTAAGGCTTGTTCTAAAATAAACTTTATTTTATTGTAGCCTACGCACCCCCATTCTCACCAGGCACTCGCCAGACAACACAAACAGTCACACCATTCACGCTAACGTAAATTGTGACCGCCTCCAGCCCGGCCAAGACCCGGCATACAGGCGAAGCATAGGAAATTGATGACAGAGCCACCAATCTCGCATAGTCTTAACCAAAAGGCAGAGAAGCGATCACTAAAACAAACTTGTCGCTGCAAAGTTGCTCAAAATCACCTCTTGATAAATTGATGACCGATGGTGACTTCCTGGCTAAAGGGGTAAGCTTGTTATGACCCCAGAAGAGGACTGAACCCAAATGCAACGACAAGGAGACAGGAATGCAAAACTCAATATTTATTTATGCTCAGGGCAGTCCTGAGCATGGGGTGAAAGGCAAAGGCAGTAGAAATTCCAAGCCGGAACTGGACTCAACCGGAACCTCAGTATTGCTCCAAGCCGGAGCTGGACTTGACAGGTCACACCGGAATTGTTCCAAGCCGGAACTGGACTTGACGGACAGGACGGACTTGACAGACAGGACAGAGAGTGGGAGCGCTAAGCATCCAATAAATTAGGCTTCGAACTAAACTCCTGAAGCGTAGGGAGAACAATTAAATACAGACAGTCCAGTATGAATGTGCGGGAGCAGTGGGAGCAGGGAAAGCCAGGGGTGATGATGGCGACAGGCAACCGGGTTGTTTGGAGCAGGGGATGAGCGGGAGCGGGAGCGGTAGAGCAGGACGGTGCAGCGGACCCGGGCGGGACGCAGGCGTGGCAACAGGGCAGCGGCAGTAGCAGCACGGCAACAGCAGGGCGGCAGCCGCGACAGCAGAGGCAGGAGCGACAGCACATCAACAGCACTGCAGCATTGGCTGTGAGCGGGGACCGCCGCAGGGTGGAATAGCAGAAGCCCCAAGCTGCATGCACAAACGTCAGGTGGTAGGCAGGGAAACCGCAACACAAAAGCAGGGATTCTCGGACAACTGCAGGTTGGCAGACTTTAAGCAGACAAAGGTTGTTAGCGAGACAGGATAATGAACAGCGGGTAATGCCGTTTCAGACTTGACAGTTTAGCAGAGTGAATTAACACCAAAACAGAACTAAACTGTAGGACTAGGTGACTAGACAGAGAACCAGACAGGACCAGAGGTTTCAGACTACAAACGTTAACAAACTGGCACAGGACAGAAAACACCGGGTGACTAAGTGCAGGCATTCATTGGAATCAATTAGGAAATGCGTGCGAATGTATGCAAGAGTGATTGAACAGAGCGGAGAGTGAGGAATGCATGCGAAACGGGGGAATGGGATAGGCTGAGACAGGAATGGTGAAACAGAGTGACACAAACGGGAAAACACGCCCAACCTGCAGCACGGGGGAAACACGGACAATGGAGAGACAAACACGAAACAGGGGGAGAAGGAAAACACGGAGAAACAATAGGATGGGAGTGGAATGTTACAAAGCTGGCCTTTACTACTACTACAAACACCACAATCCACAAATGACCAGTCTCCCTTAACTTGAAACGCCATCGAAATAACAAGCATGCGCAATGCGACCACTCCATTCTTTGAGATATAAGGACAGGGGCTTCTTCTGACAATGAGACATATCACCTCAGGATAACCTAGCTACCTGGGAGTATGGTGTTAGTTTGGTGGGAATGTCAAAACAGGGAATTGCACTGTTGGGTGGATGACTTTAGAAAATGTAATCCAGTACTGATCACAAATTACGTGACACAATTAATAGCATAATCTGCTTTTTCCCCTTTGAACCTGTAGGTGCAATCTGGTTTATGTGTGTCAGCGAGTGTGTGTGCGAGCGTGTCTGCATGCAATTGCATGTGTATGTAATATGGGGTGTGTGTACATGTGGTATATGCTTTCTGTCCAAGGTATATTCCTGCCTCTCGCCCATTGTATACTGGGATTGGCTCCAGCCCCCCTGAATAGGAATAAATGGTTTAGATAATGGATGGATGGACTTGCACAAACTCACGATTGAATGAGGTTAGCAGTGCATTGAGACCTGGCTACAATATGGACTGCTATAATCTGTGAGCATTTCCAGTACATATATTGTCGTGGACGACCTTTGTTTATATTCTCTTGGACAGTACAGAACCGTATGTGTGTGCATGTGTTGCGTATGATGTGTATGTGGAAGTGATGTAAAATATAGTCATTTAAAAAGTATTCTGGGTGAAGTAATAATACCTTATTTTTTAAATCCTATTATGTAATACAGATTGCATGTAACCCATTACTACCCAACATTATGCCCATTCACACTGTCTTCAGCCCCAAGATAAGGAGGCAGAGAGATTTTAGCCCAGGGCTAAACGAGCATTCACACTTGGACATTCTATAAAGTGGGCTAGCACCAACCTTAGCCCTGGGCTATCTGACCCAGCTCTGGAGCAGGGTTAGCGTCGACTTTTCAGGGTTAGCCCCAGAAATCTCCCCAAGCACAGTGCCAAATTAGCCATTGTGAAACGGGGTCAGTGGCAATCATTGTGGCTAAGCATAGAATTTTCACTGTCCAATCCAATAGTGTGGAACAGACATTAGCCCAGGGCTTAGGGGTGAAGTGTGAATCCTTAACCCAGGGCTAACGCTTAGTCCAGGGTTAATAAGTGCTTGTGTTAACACAGGATGAGCTAGCCCTGGGTTATCATTAGCCTGGGGCGTAATTAGTTGTGAAGAAATTTTAGAATTTAAAAGAACTGTCCAAAATAGTATAATTTGGCCTGGGTAATTTCATAATTTTTAATGGACTTCAATGGGGATAATTTTAATGGACTTTTCAAAAGCTGGTACCAATGACCACGACTTGGTGTGCGTCCCGATATTCTTCACTCCCTACCTCCCTTCCTCCACTCCCCCACTACCACTCCTCTCCTACCCGGAAGTATGCAAAGCTGCCTGAACGTTTTCAGTACAAATATTTACATGTACAGTATACAATGTACTTGACATTGCGGTTTGCGTCGAGACATTCATTAATATTTAACCATTAATACGTAATTAAGATGTAATCAGCGACATTAGATTACAACACAAAGATTCGTTTCCGGTGCACGGAGTAGCCTAGAGGAGGTGGTAGTGGATGAAGGGAGAGTACATTTTTCAACGATTGGGACGCACCCAACATCTTTCCAGACACGTGTTGCGTGTGTAGTAGATTTTACGCACATAGTGAAATTTACGCGCTCAGTATAGCCCTGGGGTGAGGCCGCCAGGGCCTACATGAGGGCCAGGTGGATTTGTTTCCATGCGTATGGAATATTTTCTATTTTTCAAGCGCTGAGTAATTGAACTTTGGGGATAGTCAGTGTCATGAACACGTCCTCACATGAAGAGTGATACAGTCGGACGGGTAAGTTGCCCTACCCGAAATCACCAGAATGAATTTGGTGCGTAGGCTACATGCTAAAGCAATGTGGGCCTTTGTCGTTAGCCATTTGTCCAAGTGGGGGGAATTCCAATTACCGCGCACCTGGGCCTTTCTCTCGTGAGCACAAAAAGCTAACTAACGACTGTCGTCAAACAGTTGCTTATCGTTTCTGGTTGCATTGCTAAACAACTGAACGCTAGATTGGCCCACCGTGAGCTGAGTGAATTGGCTTTGCATTAAAATTTTAATGTCCGCAATGGAAATTCAGTTTTAAAGCTAGGTCGACCCAACGATTTGCGGGTTTGCAGCTAAAATGGTGAAAATGTTATTCGGTCTATTGAATAGCCAGCAGTGAATTGTTTTTATTATTAAAACATGCGTAGGACCATGAGTAACGTTCTGTCCTGCTGCAGATCAGTTATAATTCGTTTGGCTAGCCTGCTGAGTGAGGGTTATCCACCCTAACAAAAATATAGGTCTTCCGGCGAGCTCATATGCAAAGTAACGGAGATTTTCTTATATAGGGGAGTAACTTGGCAAACTACTGGTGAACGTCTGGCTAACAATTCAGGTGTTGTGCCGTTTTTAGACTCTGCACATCTCAACTTCGTGGACTTTTTGCAATTATATTTGGTCCACCTCAATCAATAGAACAATTAGCCTACAATTCATGGTTCATGGCTATGCTCGTACCACAAGCCACAGTATTATCGGTTTAATTTGAATTGGAGAAATTAAGCAAAAGAAAAGACATAGCATATCGCGTAGCTCGACGCGCGCGTTTATATCACAGACTGTATAAAAATAGGTTTATATGAAGGGGGGGGGGTATGCAGGGGAGTCGAAAAAACGGCACAACACCAGCAAATTTGCTTAAATTTACTGAGATTGTTTGCCAGAAGTTCGCAAAAGTGACAAACCTGTGGAAACATTTTGTGGTCAGCCATTGTTGCCAGAAGTTCACCAGAAGTTTACCACTAGGCCGACTGGCGAAATATGGCAAACCTCTGGCAACATTTTCTGGCAAACTATTTCGTTTTACGGCAAATGCGCCACATATTAGCTGCAAGTTTGCAAATATACAGTTTTGTAGGGGTACGTAGCCTACTGAGCAAACTGTGTTCACGGATGCTAACTTAGTCTGCAACTTCGGCGAGATGATGCAGCACTTTAGTGCCTCAATTTTTACATGTTTCTGGTAATTTTGCATGGTTAGAGTTTTGGAAAGTGTATGAGAAGTAACGCATATGACAAAGGTGGGCAATTGTCGCCATATTTTCAGAGGCCATCGTAGAAAAGTGACATTTCCACCACGTAGGCTAATAATCTGCAACAGAAACCAAAAATAGTGAAAGTGAAACCGCGGCCCAAACCGCGATAAAACCCAATTCAAGTTAGTTAATGTTAACAAAGTATGGTAGCTAGTGTATGGCAAAACGCCCCCGGCTGTAGGCTATTTCTCCAACTCCAGCAGATGTCACCAAATTTCATTTCTACATTCCCTGACTGGCACGACTCAGAACAATTTGTTTGATGACTCATCTGTACTGGTCAAGTTATTCCACTGAAATGATTTTAAGGTGAATTGTGTTAACTTTTTAGACACCACAAAGCACCAGTAGTCTGCTAAACCGTGGTTGTGGTTTAATGTACGTGTGCTTGCAATGCCGTTAGAAATGTATTTGATGATTTGCATTGAAAACCTAATGCAAGTTGCTGTTAGGACAAGTATGCAATCCTATAAGAAATCCTGCAGTTAAAGGATTTTTGTTAATTGTATATGAATTGGATGTAGCTCCCGTGAAGACGAATGCGTCCTTGTGCTCTTTTGACTGTTTACATATCGCACCCATTTTAGCTAGAGCAGGGGTTCTCAATCCTGGTCCTGGGGGACCCCTGTGTATGCTGGTTTTCGTTGCAACCGCAGTTGCAATCCCAGAATTTTAACAAGCTGTTAATTTTTCTTAATTAGGTGCTTTTCATGTTTGGAGGAATTATTCGCCCACTTAAGACACATTATGTCAGAAATAGCTATGCATGCCATGTAGAACAAACTCCCCATGTTCACATTGTGCTTATTGTGCTATATTGCAACAATTACATAAGAAAAGGTTACAAAATAATGTATTTTCACTCAAATGAAAGAGTGAAGTGAATCAATAGGCTCCTAATTAGGTTGTTGAACACATGTGTTTAACTCAATTTTTTCTTTAAGCTTAAGACAATGCAGGTTTGGCTCGTTATCATTTGCTTTGTGTTTGAATTCTTCATTATCTACGAAATGGTTAATTTTAGTGGCCATGTGTCCACACTTTCACCAATTAGGAGCCTATTGATTCAAATCAGTCTTTAAATGGATCTGTTAAATAATTTTCTTATCTTTTTTAAATAATATAGCACAATGTGAACATGGGGTGTTTATTCTACATGGCATCCATAGCTATTTCTGATATAATGTGACTTAAGAGGGTGAATAATTCCTCCAAACATGACAAGCACCTAATTAAGAAAAATTAACAGCTTGTTAAAATTCTGGGATTGCAACTGCGGTTGCAACGAAAGCCAGCATACACAGGGGTCCCCCAGGACCAGGATTGAGAACCCCTGAGCTAGAGAGCCTTCCTTGGGCGCTGTGAATGGAATGAGAGGCCTGACCTCTTGTGGCCATCACTGGTATTGCGCTCAAGGTAAACACAGGCGGCCTACTGTGTTCGCTTTCCCTTGCCTTTTTCAAATCCTACCTTTTGCTCTCAGATTGCCTGATCTTATCCATTCGATAGTTTTAAACGTTTTCATCATTAGCATAGTCTTTTGTTTTCAGTTTGTCTTTTATTGGTTGTGTAATTTCAATTTCCAATAAAAGCATTCACTTTAAAACATTTTTACATCGTTTCACTGCATCAGTTCAGACATCGTATTACATTTAATAAGATTTGTAAGGGGGGGGATACCCATTCATTTAATTCATTAAAATACACACAACAGTTAAGACACCACAGTAAATGACATTACATACAAAAAAAACTCCAAAAGGAGAAAAGGAATTCAAAGAATAATGAAAATGTTACGTATCAGATACGGGACGAACCCAAGTGCAACGACCAGGAGACAGATTCACAAAAAGGAGTTTTTAATAAATTAAGTGTTGGGGTAGTCCCAACACTGTACAGGAATGGCAACACACAGAATAACACAGGTATCGCCTGGAAGCCCGGGGCGGGCTGCTCCAAGCCGGAGCTGGACTGGAGGATCTGGAACTTATCGTTCCAAGCCGGAACTGGACTGGACAGGAACTGGACCGGGAGGTCCACACTGGAATCAGGGTCTGGAACGGAATGTTCCAAACCGGAACTGGACTGGACTGAAACTGGACCGGGCGGTCCACACTGGAATCAGGGTCTGGAACGGAATGTTCCAAACCGGAACTGGACTGGACTGGAACTGGACCGGGAGGTCCACACTGGAATCAGGGTCTGGAACGGAATGTTCCAAACCGGAACTGGACTGGGCTGGAACTGGACCGGGAGGTCCACACAGGAATCCGCGTCTGGAACGGAATGTTCCAAACCGGAACTGGACTTAAATTAAGTGTTGGGGTAGTCCCAACACTGTACAGGAATGGCAACACACAGAATAACACAGGTATCGCCTGGAAGCCCGGGGCGGGCTGCTCCAAGCCGGAGCTGGACTGGAGGATCTGGAACTTATCGTTCCAAGCCGGAACTGGACTGGACAGGAACTGGACCGGGAGGTCCACACTGGAATCAGGGTCTGGAACGGAATGTTCCAAACCGGAACTGGACTGGACTGAAACTGGACCGGGCGGTCCACACTGGAATCAGGGTCTGGAACGGAATGTTCCAAACCGGAACTGGACTGGACTGGAACTGGACCGGGAGGTCCACACTGGAATCAGGGTCTGGAACGGAATGTTCCAAACCGGAACTGGACTGGGCTGGAACTGGACCGGGAGGTCCACACAGGAATCCGCGTCTGGAACGGAATGTTCCAAACCGGAACTGGACTTTGGACAGGTAGTTATACGACTCACGCCTGGACTGGACTGGAACTAGCAGGGGAGCGACTCACTACGGCAGGGCTGGAACTGGACCGGAATGACTGCACCGGTACAGGACAAACAAAAACAGAGGGGGATTAGTGCAAGGAAAGGCACGGGAAGGACCGGGAGGTTCTCACGGAGGTGCAGGGCTTGGCAGGTAGGTGAATGATGAAGCACGGCAGGGCAGGGTAGTGTGGCGTAGCTGCGGTAGGTCCGGATAGAGCTGACTGGTCTCCAGAGCTCCCGGAACCGTAACCGAAGACTTTGGTGGCTTCTTCGGCCGGACAGGAACAGCTGGAGGGTAGCCAGGAATAACGCCACCGCGGAGCCTACGCGAGCAGGAGGTGGAGGTACCGCAACACACACAACGAACACAGGGCTTACGAACACTGCTGCTGAAGAGTGGGAGCTGGGTTAGGTGGAGGAGAAGGGAAACAGGTTAGCTACATTCACAACAGGAAATAACTGGGGAGGTAAACTACCAATCCGTAGTTTCGAGCGGAACCAAATGCTGTAAGGGGATAATATCCCACAACCAAGCGAGTAGTTCGAAGTAAAAGACCAGATAACACAACGAGCACTAACACCAAGTGACGATAGTTAACGAACTGGCGCCGACTGGCAGCCAGCCGAAAGACTATATAGTGAGGTTAATGACAGAACTAAATAAGGAACAGGTGTGGAAATAAAACGGGAGTGATTGCGAAACACCAGGTGAGGAAATGCATGCAACGAGGGGGAAGGAGTGAAAGGCGGAAGTAAGACAAAACAACCAGACGAACAAGACAGGGAAGGACACGCCTAGTCCGCAGCAGCGGGGAAAACACGGACAAAAGGATCCAACATGACACGGAGGGAAAACAGGAAAACACGGAAAACGAACAGGAAGGGAGCGGAACATTACAGTACCCCCCCCTCAACGTACGCCACCTGGCGTACCTGGCGGCCTGGTCTTGGATGGGAAGCGACTGTGGAAATCCTGGATCAGTGATTGATCCAGGATGAGGCCCCTGTGGAGCCACGACCGCTCCTCAGGACCATACCCCTCCCAGTCCACGAGGTATTGGAAACCCCGACCCTTACGGCGGATGTCGATGATGCGGTCCACCGTGTAGGCCGGGGCGTTGTCGATGACTCGGACAGGTGGAGGAGGGAGGGTAGGGGCACTGAGGGGGCTGGAGGCGACAGGCTTGATTTGTGACACATGAAAAATGGGGTAAACTTTGAGGGAGGCAGGGAGGGAGAGCTTAACAGAAACTGGGTTAATGAGACATACAACAGGGAAGGGACCAATAAACCGGGGCCGAAGTTTCTTAGAGGAGGAGGGAAGGGAAATGTTGGATGTGGATAGCCAGACCTGCTGACCGGCCCTGTACTTGGGGGCTGCGGTCCTGTGCAGGTCCGCCAGACGCTGCGAACGGGAATTAGAACGCAGGAGTGCGGTGCGTGCAAGTCTCCAAATGCGCTTGCATTTGAGGATGTGAGAATTAACGGAGGGAACTGCTACCTCGGCCTCCTGGGCCGATAGGAGAGGGGGTTGGTAACCCAATGAGCACTTGAATGGGGACAACCCAGTGGAGGCACTTTTAAGGGAGTTGTGAGCGTACTCTACCCAGGGGAGAAAACGGCTCCAGGAGGCGGGATTGCGAGCAGTGACGCACCGCAGGGCGGCCCCCAGGTCCTGGTTCGCCCTCTCTGCCTGGCCGTTAGACTGGGGATGGAAGCCAGACGACAAACTGGCCGAGGCCCCCAGGGCTACACAGAACGCCTTCCAAACCTGGGAGGAGAATTGGGGCCCACGGTCCGAAACAATGTCGGATGGGATCCCGTGCAGCCTGACCACATGTACCACCAGGAGCTCCGCAGTTTCGAGGGCGGACGGGAGCTTAGGGAGGGGAATGAAGTGAACCGCCTTGGAGAACCGATCCACAATTGTCAGAATGACAGAGTTGCCCTCTGACAAAGGCAGACCGGTGACGAAATCCACGCCAATGTGGCTCCAAGGACGGCCCGGGACAGGGAGGGGAAGGAGAAGACCAGAGGGAGGCTGGTGGGAAGCCTTGCTCCTGGCGCACACTGCGCAGGCCAGGACAAAAGCACGGGTATCCTCCTTGAGAGTGGGCCACCAAAAGCTCCTCCTGACGAGGGTGGTCGTTCTGGCAACACCTGGGTGACACGCCAGGCAGGAGGCGTGAACCCACTCAAGGACCTGGGAGCGGACGGAGTTGGGAACAAACAGGGAGGAGTTAGGGTTACTACGGGGGTCAGGGTGGGAAGTCTGGGCGGACCTCACAATCTCCTCAATCCTCCAGGAGACCGCAGCCACCACGCAGGACGCTGGTAGAATAGGCTCGGGGTCAGCAGGACTGGAGGGAAGGGAAAACACACGGGATAAGGCATCCGCCTTAATATTGCGGGAACCGGGGCGGAAGGATACAGAAAAATTGAAACGGGCAAAGAAAAGTGACCACCTAGCCTGTCTGGCATTAAGCCTCTTAGCAGACTTCAAGTAAATTAAATTTTGGTGGTCAGTCAAAACAATAAAGGGGGTACCTGCCCCCTCCAGCCAGTGGCGCCACTCCTCAAGAGCCAGCTTTATGGCAAGAAGCTCCCGATCCCCGACATCATAATTTCGCTCGGCGGAGGACAGTCTCCGGGAGAAAAAGGCACAGGGATGGAGTTTGTTGTCCAAGGCGGCACGTTGGGACAGAATGGCCCCCACGCCGGTGTCGGAGGCATCCACCTCAATCGTAAATTGACGGGTGGGATCAGGGTGACAAAGAATAGGGGCCGAGGAAAACCGAGCTTTAAGCTGTTCAAAAGCGAGCTGAGCCTCGGAGTTCCAACAGAAAGAAAAAACAGTGGAGGTGAGTTTGGTAAGGGGAGCAGCAATGACACTGTAATTACGGATAAAACGACGATAGAAATTAGCAAAACCAAGGAATTGTTGCAGGTGCTTACGAGAGGTGGGTTGGGGCCATTCCGTCACCGCCTTGACTTTGACAGGATCCGCCCGGATACTGCCCTCCTCAATGATGAAGCCAAGGAACGGGACTGAAGAGACGTGGAAGGAGCACTTCTCTGCCTTGACGAAGAGCTGGTTCTCAAGGAGACGCTGGAGAACCTCCCGGACATGGAGAATGTGTTCCTGAGGGGACTTGGAAAAAATCAAAATATCGTCTATGTAAACAAAAACAGTTTTCCCCAACAGGTCTCGCAGCACGTCATTCACCATGCCCTGGAAGACTGCCGGGGCGTTAGTAAGGCCGAAGGGGACCACCAGGTACTCATAGTGGCCCAACGGGGTATTGAAGGCAGTCTTCCATTCATCCCCCTCCCGTATGCGCACCAAGTGGTACGCATTACGGAGGTCGAGCTTGGTGAAAATGACGGCCTGCGAGAGGGGTTCAAAAGCAGTGTTAATGAGGGGGAGAGGATATTTATTGCGGATGGTGATTTGATTGAGCCCCCGATAGTCGATGCAGGGCCGTAGTGAGCCGTCCTTCTTCCCTACACAAAAGAACCCAGCACCAACAGGAGAAGAGGAGGGACGGATGATGCCCGAGGCGAGGGACTCATGAATGTACTCCTCCATGGCGAGTTTCTCTGGCCCCGACAGACTGTAGAGACGGCCAGACGGAAGTTTGGCTCCCGCCAGCAGGTCTATACAGCAATCGTAAGGTCGGTGAGGAGGTAGGGACAGATTTGGAAAAGGTCAGGCAGAGGTCGTGATATTGTTTGGGAACGTTGGACAGATCGGGTTCGGGTAGGTTGGTGCTGGGATTCTTGGACCCCGGAGGGGGGGAGAGCGGAACGGAGACAGCTAGCCAGGCAGTGGCCACTCCACGCCAGGATGCGACCGGCCTGCCAGTCGATATGAGGGTTATGAAGGCGGAGCCAGGTCTGACCCAAAACTATGGAGGATTGTTTTGAGTTGATGAGTAGGAGCTGAATGCTCTCCCGATGATTGCCGGATAAGACGAGCTGTAAGGGAACGGTGGAGTGGGTCACTAACCCCAGACTCCTACCGTCTAAGGCGAAGGCAGTAATGGGAGAGGGTAGTAGTTCCGTGGGGATGCCGGCCCTCCTGGCGAAGGTGGTGTCCATAAAGTTGGCGTCGGCCCCAGAGTCGATGAGGGCCGATGAGACTTCGGACTTGTCCCTCCACAGGAGAGTGGCCTTAAAGACAAGGCGATTCTGGGCTGCATGGCAGGGTATGATAGGGCTCGTCAGTACGCCCAGTTTAACTGGCGAGCCTATTCTTTTGGGCGAAATGGGGCATGAGGCGATCTGGTGGCCAGGTTTGCCACAATAAAAACAGGATCTAGATCGCAGGCGACGTTGGCGCTCCTCGGAGTTGACCGCAACTCTGCCCAGTTGCATGGGCTCCTCTTCGGAGACCCCAGACGCCGCCCTGGATCCAGAAGCAGAAGGGTGAGAGCGTATGTGTGGTAGATGACCGGGGTTCCCCCCTCGCTCACGGGCCCGGATACGGAGACGGTTGTCAATTGCTATGGCCAGGCTAATAAGGCTATTGAGTGAGGTGGATTCTTCACGGGTGGCAAGTTGGTCTTTAAGCTCCTCGCTGAGTGCCTGGCGGAAGGCCCCCTGAAGGGCGGTGTCGTTCCATCCGGACTCCGCTGCGAGGGTACGGAATTGGATGGCCATTTCAGCGACGCTACGACTCCCTTGACGGACCTGAAGTAGGCGCTGAGTTGCATCTCGCCCACAGGTAGGGTGATCAAACACACGCCGCATCTCGGCGGTGAAGGCAGCGAAGTTGTTGCAGAGCGCGACTTGGCTATCCCAGATGGATGTAGCCCACTCCAGGGCACCTCCTCCCAAGCTGCTCATAATAAAAGCGATCTTACATGGGTCGGAGGCGAAGGAGGAGGGCTGCATCCGGAATACAATGTCGCACTTCATAAGGAATTCGCGACATTTTCCCAATCCCCCGCGGTATAACTCTGGATGTTGAACGCGGGGCTCACGAAATGAAGTAGACACAGGAGGGTCCACCGGTGGATCCGGTGCGGGCGGTGTAGGGGAAAACACGGACAAAAGGATCCAACATGACACGGAGGGAAAACAGGAAAACACGGAAAACGAACAGGAAGGGAGCGGAACATTACAGAAAAGCAGTGAGAAGGAGAGAGCGTTCCTGGGTTATTGGGCGGGCAAATGTTCGATTCGGCTTCTCTCTCTTCCTTGGATGGAGGGGGGTGGACTAAATGATCAGGTCTTTCCAATGGTCCACCCCCCATTTCTCTCTCGCCAGACGCTTGTCCTTCGCAAAGTCCACCATAACGCCGTCCTGGAGGAGGTTCTGTGTCCTCCTCCTGAGAGTGACCAGGTCTACAGTTGTTTTTTGGTAGACCTTGATGTTCCTCGCCTCCCACAGGACCTGCTTCACGATGTTAACAATCCTCCACTGACGCTGGAGCTCTGGTGTTCTGTAGCCTCCACTTGGACCATAGAGGACACTCTCAGCAGTCAGGGAGGACCTCAGCAGCAACCTGTTATGGGAGACAGAGAAAACAACAAGGCCCCAGACCCGTCTGGCCACGGAACACTCCCAGAACAGATGGTAAACATGTTCTGAGTCAGTGCATCCGTGGGGGCAGCGCCCAGTCAGGGCCAATTGCCGCTTAAACATGAATGACCTGGTGGGGAGACCCATGTGGGCAGACATCCAGGCAATGTCTTTCTGTTTGTTGTTTAAACATTTATTTAAGACATTTGCCCAGATTATTGACGGGTCCAGGGCCGTGCTGCCCCTCGGGAGTGTCATGGTCTGCTTAGATCTTAAATGAGCCATGATTATTTTGTAACTCCACGAGGTCAGCCCGGCCCTGGGCAATCCAGCCCCAAAAGCAAAGTCCCTCAGGACTCAATATACATATGGGGGGTCCCAGCTATATGGTATGGTCAGGTCCAGCGCACACAGGCCCATCATCCTCAAGAAGGGAGTGGCATAGTACCTAGCAAACGTACCAGAGGCCTTCTCAACCTTCTGAGTATTCTGGACCGTACAACAAAGAAAATCAAAGTAGCA
>CM056392.1:9314700-9322200 GCA_029718625.1 Synaphobranchus kaupii
ATAGTCACATAACAGTGAAGTCGCACGTTTTACGCATTGGGTACATCAGGTTTACAGACATAACCGAATGCCTCGTTGTCAGATTAAAAAAAGAAGCAGATGTGTAATGAATTAAATCCTTATGGTTATGGTCTCTAACTTTCGAATGCGGATATGCATGTCGACGTACACTGCAGTGTTAGAAAAACGGGTTTTTGATCCGGGTTATTTGGCATGAGATGAGTGATGGGTTTTCAGATAGAACCTTTTTACAAAGGGTTGTACATAGAACTGTGTATTGTGGGTTCTCTTTAGAACCTTTCATAAGGTTCTTCACTAAAAAAGGAACCTCTATAGCAACAAGCAAAAAAAACTTTTTTTGCAACTTAGCTAGAGCCAAAGGTAGTAACTTTTCTAAGAGTCTGGTTGCGGAAGCTAATTCTGGCTTTCCACCTCGTTTTGCACTTACCGTACTGGCAGTGACGTTGAGGGACATTTATGTGCGCTTTTTTATTTGTTTATTTTATTTTCTGAGAAAGCTGTTGCTCCACTGCTGTTATTGCTTTTTAAATTTGCTGAAACGTCCCGGCGAATACGTGAGACGCCGTTCATTTACACTGAGCACAACACAACACTGGAAAGGAAAATAATGAAATTTAACCGCGCTTGCTGACTTGCTGAAATGCGCATTTGCTGTGATCGGGGAGATTGTGTTCGAACCTTGACAAATCTGCAGAGTACAGGAACCCTTGGATGTGCTTATGGCTGTTGGTGGTAACCGTCCGCTGAGGCGTAAACTCCAGGGTCGGAAAGTAAAAATCCTGCTATGTGTTTCTTCCACCCGTGAACTCAGCCAGCTGATTTCACCGATTAGTTCTACCTCCGGGCTGAAGAACTGTGCCAATGAGCAAATCCAGGTGATTGGAACAAAATACTGGGGAGGATTTTTTACTTTCTGAACCTGGATTTTACATCTCTGCTTGTATCAGAGACGGGCAAGGCGGGCCGTATCTAATCCGTTTCTGGATTTCATCAGCCTTTCAGAACTTGTGCTTTTAATTCTTTAATTAGCCGAGGGATAGGCAACCCTGGTCCTGGAGAGCCGCAGGGTCTGCTGGTTTTAGTTGTTACTCTGTGCTTAATTGATCGATTAAAGCAGTTGATTACACAGTTAACTCACCTCACCTGGTTTCTTTGGTCTAAGTAGTTGCTGTATTTAAGGTGAAAACAAAAACCAGCAGACCCTGCGTCTCTCCAGGACCAGGGTTGCCCACCCCTGAATTCGCCCAGTCATTTACATGATCTGATATTTTAGCTACATTCCTCGATATGAACAGCAGCTGATGAATGTCCTAGTGCCTGTATGCATGTATTGTAGCGTTTTTTATTGTGGTCCAATTTACAAGTGAATTAGTATTGGTGTATATGACTAATTAGCCAGGGTAACTGGTGGCAGCAAAAACCTGCATACACACTGACCCGCGATGCCTGGGGGGTAGTTCACAAAGCAGGATTACTGAGTTAGCTGGATAACTGCACTGAGTAAAATCTGGAACAGCTTTTTTTTAAAAATTTTACTTCAGTCCATGTTCCAGATTTGGGATGGTTCCGGGTTTTGCTCAGTGCCGTTATCCAGCTAACTCCGTAATCCTGCTTTGTGAAATACCCCTTTGGAGTTTCCCATCCTTGGCTTATAGCTTTGCAGTCTTCTGTTGTTGTTGTAGCTCTGATCACATTCACACTCTTTGAACAATTCTCCTTTACATACATAAACAAAAAAACAGAGTGTGTGTTTTCTCTTCACCTGGGGGTAGACTACAAAGCAGGATTACTTAGTTAGCTGGATAATTGCACAAGCGGTTTATTGTTGGGAGATAGCCTATCTTAGAATGTGTGTTGAGGGATATTTAAATTGGTTGTCTGCAGCTGACATAATTTACATAATTTCTGTTTTGAGAAATATGCAGCGGAGGTGAGTAGCCTATTACTGGTGGGAGAACGGAAATTTACCGTCAGCTGCCTGCGATACAAATGCGCAGTTAGAGGCGAAGCGTTATGTGCGCACGTGATCATGTTTAACGCATAATAATAATGTCAATCTCTACTGGAAATCGGGCATAATATCAATTCAATTCAGTTTATTTTGTATAGCGCTTTTTACGGAGAACTGTCGCAGAGACGCTGTAGAGAGAAACAGACGGAGAATTGGGCAAAAACCAGGCCTGAACCCCCGAACAGCAGAACAAGGTAAAATATGAATACAGGAGTCGTCTGAATGTGATCCAGGACCCCGAGTGGTTTTGGCAGCGCTATGTCTCTAAAGTTTCAGCGACCAACGTGCTTTTGGGGACTTTGAGAAAGTGCAGACAGCTCAGGTGGAATGTAAATTGCGGGAGAACCAGTGAACGGGACACGAGCTAATAGGGTACCGCATCTCTGCTCCGTTCCCCGAGTTGTTTGGAGATGTGATAAAAGCCATCCTTGGCCCTAGCAAGCGTTTACATACCTGGCTCGGTCGAAGAGCTGGTGTCGACGCGTTTAAAAAAAGATGTACCGTAAATAACCTCGCGCTTTTGGGATTCATAGCTGTAGTGTAGTGGATAGGAGAAAACACAGACGCGAGACCCCACCCCCTCTCCCCCCCCCCCCCCCCCCGCAAAAAAACAAAAAATACACACCACATTCTTCTACGTGTAGGCCTACACTCGAACTGAACCGCAGAAAATGAGCAATTAACCGACAGATTTTTTTTTTAAACGACAGAAAGAATTGATTTGTGGTGATTATTATAAATGAAACCCGATGCTAAGGCAGATTAGACATTAATGGAATGTGAATTAAGCCTTCTGGGGGATGAATGGCGAGTGGTACACTAACAGGCTGGATGAAGATTTGTGATGAAGAGGAGGACCGCGGGTTCAGTCTCGGGGCTGTCATGCAGCTTCTCCAGCGTCTGAGGCTATGGACCTTTGGTGAATGCTCACGCTTATAATTACCTCAGAACGATAAGGCGGAGATGACGGGAGAAATCCCGCATTGTGGATGACCCTATCCAAATACAATCTGGGACTTCTTCAGTTGGGAGGGCTTTTTATTAAGACGTGCTTCTTGGACTGTGCATTACATTAGGATACTGTATATTTTCATGTACTTCATGAAGTTGAAATCACTTACAGTATGAACAATATTACTGCATTTTTTAAACAATATTACTGCAGCGAATCCCCCAATTGAAGGCATAACATTAGTCGATCTATAGTAGATGAGTTTAATTACTCATTTAAACTGCTAGGCTAGATTTTCTCCTACTAAATATAATCCCTGGGTCAGGTTTTTAAGACCGAACAGGTCAAGTAAATTCAACTGCAATCACAGTTTCACTAATTAACTTGAGAGATCTTAATTTGTTCTGCAGTAATCATTGGAAGCTTTGCTATTCTCAGTAATAACCCAAAAATTGACAGAAAGATTTTCTGGACTAAAAAAACACATCAGAGATACAGATGAATAGTGTTGTGGTGGTGGTTACAGAGAATTCTCTCTTCATAACAGTTATAGAGCAGACATATTTTAGGAATACACAAGAAAGTACATAAATGTAGAGAACATAAAGCATTACATAAAAATTGGAGCAGTTTCATGATACAAAAAGGGTTTGAAGAAAATTTGGTACATATGCCTATTATATCATGATATCTATTTTATAACAGTATATTGTATCCTTTGTGGCCTTCGTACATGGCACATCATTTCAATAATATATTAAAGGTTCATGCAGTACTTATGGGTACAGTATTTATACACTGCCTGGCCAAAAAAAAAAGTCGCCGTTGCACCTGTCATGCATAGTGCCCACTGTACAAGCCTCTGGAGGCAGTGTTATGATCTGGGGTTGCTTCAATTGGTCAGGTCTAGGCTCAGCAACATTATGCAGCAATAAAATGAAGTCAGCGGAGTACCTGAATGTACTGAATGACCAGGTTATCCCATCAATGGGCATATTCCAGGACGACAATGCCAAGATTCATCGGCGGTCCAACGAAATATTACAGTGTGCGACTTTTTTTTTGGCCAGGCAGTGTAGATAATTGGGACATTCGCCAATCAGATGAACAGTGTGAAGTAATGTGTCACATACAGTGTGACATTATTCAGGAGAAGGGACTGTATGTGCCATATCTACAGAGGAGTTGGTAAGTGTCTGTCATTTTACGGTGTTCTGGTGACATTAAGAATCACGTCCACCACAGGTAGTTTTTTGCTCTGTCAGAATCAATGCAATCTCTGCAACTCTGACGGAGCTTAATGATCGAAATCCACGACGAGGGCATCAACAAACCGTAAACATGACAGAGTTGTTTGTCTGTCTCGGGCGCGGACGGAACACCCCTGTGGCCCAATCGGCTTCTGAATAGGCCTCGTGATGCTGTCGTCGTGGCAGCCGACCAGAGAGTTTGGACCTCGCTCCCCGAAAAAGGTACCCGGGAGACCTGGGCAAATTATGGTTTCACCTGCAGACCACTCTCTCATTCCCTGCCCGGTAACGGAAAGTGCAGATCACAGGTCAGTACTCATCGAGATTGACCTGCTGACACCCTATCAGACACCAATTTTGCTGAAGAAGCTTTGGAATAAAGTAAGTAAGTAAGTAAAATGTTATTTATATAGCACCTTTCAAAACCTAGGTTACAAAGTGCTTCGCAAAAGAAAAAATCACAAGCAAAGAAAGAACACAAAACAAAAGAAAGATCACAATTCAAAATAGTGTTAATTATAACTCAAGCACAGAAGCATTTAGAAAAAAGATTTACCAAAGGAGAAAGCTTGACTAAATGGAGACGGGTATACAAGGACAGTTTTCCCAAAAAGTTATTCTCCTAGAAAGTGGTACTGATGGGCCTCAGATTACAGAGCTACAGGGCTGTGTGGAATCCCTTCATCTGGGGTCCCCAACCCTGGTCCTGGAGAGCCGCAGGGTCTGCTGGGGTCCCCAACCCTGGTCCTGGAGAGCCGCAGGGTCTGCTGGGGTCCCCCAACCCTGGTCCTGGAGAGCCGCAGGGTCTGCTGGGGTCCTCAACCCTGGTCCTGGAGAGCCGCAGGGTCTGCTGGGGTGCCCAATCCCTGGTCCTGGAGAGCCGCAGGGTCTGCTGGGGTCCCCAACCCTGGTCCTGGAGAGCCGCAGGGTCTGCTGGGGTCCCCAACCCTGGTCCTGGAGAGCCGCAGGGTCTCCTGGGGTCCCCAACCCTGGTCCTGGAGAGCCGCAGGGTCTGCTGGGGTCCCCAACCCTGGTCCTGGAGAGCCGCAGGGTCTGCTGGGGTCCCCAACCCTGGTCCTGGAGAGCTGCAGTGTCTGCTGGGGTCACCAACCCTGGTTTTGGAGAGCCACAGGGTCTGCTGGGGTCCCCAACTCTGCTCCAGCACCAGGAGTGGGGGACCCCTGTACTACAGCCACACAGTAGTGTAGAGCTCATTTAGAAAAATACGGAACTGTACACTCATGCACACTTAGCCCTGTAAATGATAGCTTGTTTCTGTGCAAACATAAACTGAGTTGCAATCACAATGAGAAGCAGGTTTTATGTGGCTCAAATCAAAGTTTGCATACCAGAGTAAATCCATCTATGTGCCTGCCAGTGGAAACCAAAGAGGAACACCTCACACTTGCATCATACGTGACCCAAGAAAAACCGTTTCCTTTTAAGGTTGCAATTAAAAAGCTGTGTTCAAAAATGGTGAAAAAAGTCAAGTTGGTGCATCAAAGCAGAGGCAGAATATTTATTAAATATATATAAGACAAAATTCCTGTAGGCCATAAAGCTTCTATTGAAATTTTTTTCTTTTTTCATCGCTTGTTTTAAATTCACTTTGTGTCAGTGGATGATGACTAACGAGCAGATATTTCAGCTTTCAAGACCTCAAGAAGAAACAAAAACATGTCATTGCATTTATGGATTAACTGTGCTTTAACTTCTAAAACTTCCAACAGGAAAGGCCATCGTGTTATATGATTTTTTTTTTCTTTTTCATAACTCCTTGAATGCAAATTCTCAATGCAGTACCCCCTTTTTCAGCAGTAGACACTGGTTTTTATCACTGGTTTTTATGGATGTCTGTTTTATGGATGTGTCCCGTGACATCATTCACACCATTCCAAGTTATTTATTGTTCTCTCTCCAGTTGGCAAACGTTACTGATAGGAGCGTTTGTATGCACAAAGCCTGCTTGAGCCAGGCACACTATGACATCATCTTATGCATCACAATGCAATCTACATGCATTGTGATGCCTAAACGTACGGCCAGCCAAACCAGAATCACAATTCAATTCAGTTCACACAGTAAATGTGTGTGTCCGTTCTTCAGCTGGCATAAGCTGCATTATCAAACAAAAAAACAACCACAGGCACGACCACACAGGCACGGTCGTCCAACACAGATGCACTGCCTACATAAAGCGTAAGCCTTTTGTGCATGCCGGTCTAGTCTTCTATTGTATCCATGTTAAATTCCACAGTGCACACCATCTATAGCCATTTGCAAGAGGCACATGTGCCGTTGTAATGGAGATCTGTCCCGTATCACTCCATATTATTGTTGTTTTGTTTTTTTTTATAACCTGTGCCATGGTGCCCTTCCCGTGCCAGACAAGACTGGCCCCAACAGAAGAACAGATGTTCAGTTATGAGAAAAACGTTTGCACCTGACACCTGAGATCAGGTAAAGATTTTCCACATTTACTTTCTTGTTAAATGTGAGATGGCATTTTCCCCGTTTTGGATGTGGGCGGGGTTCATTGTAATGTAGAATAGCTTCATCGCACTCATCTGCGTGCTTAATGCCCATCACTGGTGGGCCCATGCTGGATAGAGCCTGCGACTGAAATGAGACCAGCATGCAAAGCACTGATGAGGCACGAGTGCTTTCTGCTCGTTGGCTTGATTCCGCCGCTCCCTGATTGGACGCTGAGATTTCTTTTTTTGGCTGGAACATTGCAAAAGATAAACTGAATTAATCCAGGCAGTGACTGCCTTAGCAGCAGTGCCCATATGCAAAAGTTTTATAAAAATCGCATACGGTATGTTGATTAGTATTATATTTATATATATTTATATCCAATTCTTGTACAATCTCTTAATGTTTTTTTTTATAGGGAGTACCATGTATGTTAGGGAACTATTTAATTTTAGTCTGAAATGTATATGCTAGTTCCTCTACCCGCATATTTCTTTTATAAGTTTTGTATATGGCATACGTGATTTTTATAGGATTTTTACAGACCTTTTGCATATGGGTGTTAAGGCTTGTTCATAGTTCAACATTCAGAGGGAGAAATGCTGTGATAATGTACATGGTGGGAGTGTAGGATAGTGTTTAGAGAACCGGACTTGCAGCTCAAAAGGTTGCGGGTTCGATTCTCAGCTGGGGCACGGCCGTTGTACCCTTGAGCTCAGTACTTGCTTACCGAACTGCTTCAGTAAAATAATCTGCTGTATAAATGGGTTGTATTTAAAATGTACAATCTG
>CM056392.1:9327200-9470799 GCA_029718625.1 Synaphobranchus kaupii
TTGCCACAGGGGCAGTCAGACCCTGGCCGTGTCCGAATCAGCACTCTTCCACACTGTTGAGTAGCCTTGGTGAGTAGATAGGACGAGAAAGTCGTTGACTAGGCGAAAATCTCTCAAATTGCAGTATACTTGAAACACCCGGATGACACACTTACTTCCGGGCTTTCGCTGAGTACATTCGGGAGCACACTGGCGGGACGTCTTATGACCTGCTTACGACACTTCCACAGTACGTTTGGAAAATAGTATGGCGGATATTTTTCGTGAACTGCTAAACAGTGCTCATTAAACAGCACACTTCTGCCAGTGCACTGTTCGCAGGAGACAGGGTGCAGTAGATAGGGCTCTGATTCGGACACAGCCCTAGACTGTGTTCAAATCAGAGCCCTATCTACTGTGTCCTGGTTGCTAGCATACTGTTTATTGCATACTTTTTAGTACATACAGTGTGCAAAAAATATTCTCCATACTAATTTTTCAACCGTACTGTGAAAGTGTCGTAACAGGTCCCGCCCTTGCCGCCATGCTCACATGTCATTTTTGTTGGTGTCGAAGGAAAACGTGAGCGCAGCTGTTCCTCATTTTTAAAGCGAAGCTTCAGATTAGTTTACTTCTTGAAAAGTATGCTCCCGAGTACTCAGCGAAACCCCGGAATTATTTTCATCCGGCGGTAAGTATACTACATTTCGAGAAAATCTCGCCTACTTAACTACTTTCTCATCCAGTTTACTCCACAATCATACTCAATAGTATGGAAGGGTGCTGATTCTGACACAGCCACTGCCTTTAGAAGGGCATGCAACACAATATCCAATCAGAGCGTTCCGTACTGTTGCGTGTCAGTGTGCTGCATCTGTGGGTATGAGCCGTTCTGATTGGCCAGAGTTTTCCTTAATGTGTCCCTAACGTTGACAAGCGTGAGCCATGTTCTTCGCCACCACACAGTTTGGCAGGTTAATTTTGGCGATTACTTGTGAAGATAAAAAAAAAAAACATTAAACTTGACTTAATTTTTTCATTAAACTTGTTTAAATCTTGGGATGTGAGGATGACTGGAATAAAACTGGTTTGCTCCACGCTCCACTACAGAAATTCAGCGTCCTGCAATATATTATGAGAATTATTTGTACTTTTCGGAAAACAAATTCTTGTTTTGTGTTGGATAGTCCTGCATCATCAGTCAGTTAAAGTGTTTTTGTTTCTGATCGTTTCTGAGCTTGATAATATATTTTATAAGACTCGTCTCTTCAGCGAACACCCGCGTACCTACCTTGTACTTACCCTCAATAAAAAATGAAAGCTTCCCTAACCTTTACTTGCCCTATCCTGAGTGCACTTACCCTTTAAAAAAATATCAACACTATTTGTGGAGACAGTAGTTATTTCAGTTTGCTGCTTTCTCAACCGTAAGAAAACTTTCTTTCTAAGCTTTGTTTTCCTGAGGTTCAAAAGCACTTTTAGAAGTTGCTTTGGATAAGAGTGTCTGCAAAATGTTGTAAATGTCAATGTGTCTCAATACATTGCAGTGTGTCCCGTGTCTTCAGGGGGCTTCTCGGCCTGTTTTTCGCCTCTTCTCCACATAAATGCCGGGGCAACCGTGGTGGACAGCTCCTATCCCCGGCGGATAACTTTCCTCCAACTTCGCTAATCTCCATCGTCTCCGCGGAGCCATCCAGATAAGCGACAATGTGGTAGGGCTAATTGGGGCCACGGCGTGTGATATTTTCCAATACCGTCTTCTCCAGGCTCCCCGATGTGCCGTGAGGCTAAAGCAGGACCTGGATGTGTAATAACACCAGGGGGGTTCCCCTGGGGTCAGCCCTGGGCACACCTGTCACTCTCTCTCTCTCTCTCTACGTGTGATCTGTCTATTATTACACTCAATTAGGGGGAAGGTAGAGGCTCCTCTGGTCCCCTGCCACATACCGCCATCACGCCGCCAAATACTGCTGTCACACCCAGCACATACCGCCATCACGCCGCCAAATACTGCTGTCACACACAGCACATACCGCCATCACGCCGCCAAATACCGCTGTCACAACCCAGCACATACCGCCATCACGCCGCCAAATACCGCTTTCACACCCAGCACATACCGCCATCATGCCACCAAATACCGCTGTCACACCCAGCAACATACCGCCATCACGCCGCCAAATACTGCTGTCACACCCAGCACATACCGCCATCACGCCGCCAAATACTGCTGTCATACCCAGCACATACCGCCATCACGCCGTCAAATACTGCTGTCACACCCAGCACATACCGCCATCACGCCGGCCAAATACTGCTGTCACATCCTCCACATGCAGCCGCCACGCCGCCAAATACTGCTGTCACACCCAGCACATACCGCCATCACGCCGCCAAATACTGCTGTCACACCCCGCACATACCGCCATCACGCCACCAAATACTGCTGTCACACCCAGCACATACCGCCACCACGCCGCCAAATACTGCTGTCACACCCAGAACATACCGCCATCATGCTGCCAAATACCGTTGTCACATTACACCAGCGCATACCGCCATCATACCTCCACATACCAACAGCACAGCACCACATACCCCCATCACCCCTGAATGGATCCTGAGTTAATGAAGCCATGGGCCCAAAGGGAGCAGTTCTGGGGCACTCCTTTCAGAACTAAAACTTATCTGCCAATAAATCTCCCCCCCCCCCCCCCCAGCCAACCTGGCCCGCCAGCACGCTGATCAGATTGTTTTGATTTCCCCTGGTCGTTCTTTGGCCATTTTAATCACCTAATCAACCGAACTTCCTCCCCTCAAAGCACAGGAACCAGATGGGAGCAAACAACACACTCTCTGTTTTTTTTTTTTATACCCACGTTTGCTGTTGTGAAGTTAATTAAATGTTTAAGATAGCAGAGCCGCGGTTAGCATTTAGCCCGGTACCATCTGCTGAATGAGTGTAAGAGAAAAGGGAGACTGTACAGGCCTCCTTCCAGCCCTGCCAGGGATCTTTACCCTTGGATACCTGCTCAGAGCTCCGTCCCAACCAAACCTCCCAGCCGTGAAGCGGAGAGAGCGTCGAATAAATCGTCAGTTTAATTAGTGGAGTTATGGCCCTCGCGCTACAAAAAGGGGGAAAATTCTTCATTAGACTTTCAATTATCCTTTGGAAGCAGCTGGTAATTCTGATCATTAGAGTTTTATTAATTGATGAGCGAGTCGCCTGGGCTGTGTGAGGCTTTTTGCACACTTTTGTGTACACACACGCACACACTCACACACGCACACACACAAAAACACGCGGGCATACACACGCGCGCACACGCACAAGCACACACCCAAACACGCACACACACGCTCACAGTTACTCATCCATCCGAGGTGTTGTTGGTGGCACCTCTGCACTCTCAGATGTGCACAAGTTTTGTTCTTAAAAGGCAAAAGCAGCTAGCTCCCTTATTTCCCTCACCTTTGACTGGCCTTCTCACGGCAGCTAAAGAGAACAGCAGGACTTACGGTCTTTCATCTGCCCCAGCGGCACTAAACGCACTCGTTACCAATGCATTGCATTCCTATTTATTCACGCATCTGTGTAATTATTCTACCTGTGTTTTGTTTTTTTTGTCTTGTCGACACACTTTCTATCGTTTGCTCTTGTATCGGGTGATCCCAAACCTCAGACACGGGGGCCAAAGCTTAAACTGTAGTATCTTGCAGTAGCGCTCCCTTTCGTTTTAAGCACAAGCTCAGCGTAATAACGGCTTTCACAGCACCGCATTGCATCGTTCCCATGGATACGCAAACACTAAGATGAATATTGGAAAGAAAATTATACCGAGCATCTTCTCGAAACGCGCATATTGGGAAACGAACCCCATGAAAACTTTTTGCAGTACCATTGCACAGGGGACATTAAAGTTGGGTTCTCTGCAGATTAAAACGATACCACTTGTTTTTCAGAGCAGATTCACAGTTGGGTTGTGGCTCAGAGAAATGTTTAATTCCAAAAAGAGAAGAGTAGATTGAGCGGGGGAGATATTTTCGGGAGGTTTTTTTTTTTCCCGGTTGCTGCACAAGTTAAAATGAGCTTGTTTGATGGGAACGGTTTAATTTTGAGCAATCTACACATACCTTTATGTTTTCAGCAGTGTAAATTGCACCCCTGTTTTGGTCCTTGCACAGAGGTGAGCTCAACACATGCCGTGTGATAGCACAAGAACAGATGTAAACATTTATAATGTGTGAACTTAAATTTAGCGGTGAGTTATTCTAAAAAAAAACACACACACACACACACACACACACACACACACACACACACACACAAACACGCACCTCTGAATGGAGAAATCTCTTTGCACATAGCTCCTCCAGACTGACCTTTGAACAGGTGAAGATTATGAATCTGAGAATAATTTCCCCAGATTAATATACGTATGCGTGGTTTTTGCACATGAAACTGTGGTATGGCATTCCTCTGTCTTAATCTGTATTTGTATAGGTTTATACCTGTAATCCTCTGTATTAATCTGATTCAATGTCTTGATTTGGCTTAACTCGTGGTCTTCAACCTTGGTCCAGAGGGGTATTCCACATAGCAGGATTGCTGAGTAAAATCCAGAACAGCTCTTTGTACTTCAGTCCATGTTCCAGATTTGGGAGGGTTCCGGGTTTTACTCGGTGCAGCTATCCAGCTAACTAAGTAATCCTGCTTTGTGAAATACCCTCCCTGGAGGGCTGGATTTTTTTTCATCTTAAAATCAGCAACCAATTTAGACCCAAGAAACAAGGTGAGGTGAGTTCATGTGTGTTACTCAGCACTTCATTGATCAATTAATGCAGTTGATGAAACAATTTAAAACCAGTAGACCCTGCTCCTTTCCAGCACAAGGGTTGGGCTTAAAAATCAAGCAGGCAAAAAATCCAGGCTGCATGCGATCGACCACATCGGCACTTTTGCGGCACTGTTTTGCCTGCAATTGAGACTGCAATATTGCGGCTGACTGGGCCTGATTTACTGGGCCTGACTGAACCCTTTAGCGCATACAAAACCAGTAACACAACCAATGATTGGTCATGGTATTTGTTTTGTACCATCATTGGTTATGTCATTACTTTTGCGTGTGCTAATGGTGTATTCAAATGATCTCAAAAGTCAGAATATTTCCGACTTCCGAGAAGAAAAAACGTTTTGAACGTGACACACCGGTGACGAGATGGTGACGAGCTGATGACAACGATCTCGGAAATCCGGCATTCAACTCGGGCACCAGAGGTCCCAGAGATGACCGAGGTGACGAAAAATGCGTCAAAGGTAAACAGCTGAGCATCTGTAAACATGGAGAGATCTGGAGCTAGAGAGACCCGATGCGTGGTGTATGTAGTCTTTCACCTTTTGCGTTCGTTCTCGTCTTCAATCGTTTTCGAATACGCCATGTAAAACCTTTGGAACTGCAAATGCTGCTCAGAGGCCGGCCAAACAAGCATCAGCTTTCTGCGGGCGTCCGTGTTTTTAACCGCTGAGCATTTGAACACCTCTATCGCAACGAACGGGACCGTCGTCATGGCAAACGTCACGCACGATCCTCCCGAGTTGGCCACTTGAATACACCATAAGTAAGGTTTTGCGCATGCCAAACGTCTCAGTAAATCCCGCCCTGAATGGGTTGCAGGGCTGGCGCTCATGCTGAGGGGTGAAACTGGAGGTTTTTTAGGTTTAATGTCGTCAGCTTTAGCTCCCACACCCCCTCCAGTGGCTCTCACCCCAACCACCTTTTTAATGAGAAACATCTAATGGCAAAGTATCCCGGTGGTATTTTATTTTTCTCCTCATTTTAATTGTCCTGCAGTCAAATTAAAAGGAGATCCCTCTTTGAAAATAACAGCTTTCATTAGCTGACTTGAGTGCTCTGGGAAATAATTCAATCTCGGGTCTTATTGGCAAAGACCTGAGGTAAAACCAGTGTGAAAATTACACACTCAGACGCATACACCCACACACACACATACACAAGACGCATACACATAGACACACACAGACACAGACACGGACACATACACACGTATACATAGACACACACACATACACACAGATATACACACACACATGCACCCATACACACATACATAAGCACACACAGACACACACACACATACATATACATGCACACACACGCACACACATACTCACATACATGTACACACAGACTCGCACACACACACACACACACACACACACACACTCACACATAAGTACACAGTACCTAGCTAAATCACAGATATGCTTCTAATTACCTAACTGTACAAGTTGAGCCCTGGGGGAAACAAAGGATGAGCCATTTTATCCTCATTTGCGCTTTTAAAACTCGTTGCACAGAATATCTCAGGCAGCGGAGAAAACCTGAACACTTGTCTTTTGAATGCATTACTGTGCATAGCACCCTGAGGATCTGCACATGGGGGATTGGGTTCGCAGAGTAATAGAGTTTACTTTTCCAGTTAACAACCAGATCACCTGTGGGATTCATTAAGTGACCAATTAATACTCAGAGGGTTAATGTATCTGCATTCTAAACATTCCCAGAAACCCCTGGAACTTACCCACCTCTCCCTCCCCAATCCTTAACCACAGAAAGAAAAAAAAACATCCAGGCTGAGCATAATGATGCATCACAACAAAAACGGGCAGATGTGCCCGTCTAGAACATTAGTACATAAGGATAAATGATTAGGAGAACAGGCAATTCAGCCCATAAGGAACATAAGATTGTATAAGAGCACAAGGGGCCCTGCCTTACACCCGGTGCTAAGCGGCGCTAACCCAAACGCAAGTGTCTCTGCTGTCTTACACCCTGCGCATGGGTCATTATAGCGCCCAGCGCTGACGTTGTTTAACTACCAAGTGACCTTGCGCCCATAGCAAGTGAACTGGGCGGGATGAGGTGTGGCCAGGATAATTTTTGGCGTATTGCTGTCTTGAGCCAGCAGAAAGCGTTTACGCTAAAACCACCACAAACATGGTCTTAAGTCATGTCGCAGTTCTATGTTATTTTAACGGCACATAGCCTATAAGTGTGTCTACATAGGAGTGTGCACAATGCACTTACACCTTACTGTGTGATACACACAGGTGCGCACACAAGCATGAATAAAAATATCAAGATTACATTGTGAAATGGAGATTAATATTTTTCCCAAAAATAAAAAAATTTCTCTCCCGGAATAGACACACATTGTCCCTGGAATCACGTTTTAAAAGCATTAAGCTACCAGTAAAAACGCTTTGGTCATATTTCCATAAGCAGGGCAATTTAAAACAAGGGAAAATATGCGTAAACCTATGGGTTCCTAACCTGACAGCTTTAGTGGATTTAGTGTCATCATTAAGGCAAAATAACACTATTTATGTTATTAATCAATATTAGAATGCACGTAATATATGAACACTGGTTGAAGTTTGAATTTCACTAGGCGATCTGACTGCTGTGAGAACAGCCTCATGGAATTGTTGTTTGACAATGCTTCATTGTTCATTGTATCATCAAACAAAATTTGTTAAACAAGGAGACTATTTTGGCGTTTTCTAAGGTGTGACGGAAGCTAAATTCTGGTAGCTTATTTTCCAATATTGCAGGTGCTTTTAAAGAAATTAAATGGCATATATTTAATAGGAAATTGTTTGGTCGGGAATTACCTGGAATCCGTACCGGTGTTAAACCCTAATCTTTAAGATAATTATTGTGTATGTGAAAACACATCATCATGGTTAATCCGAATAATATTGATCCATATATTCCTTGCTCGCACACTTTAACCTTGCGTGCGAGCAGGTTTCCCCAGCTGTAAATCGCTCTTTTTGCAGTCTTATTAAATCCGCCATTATTTTTAGCAATCCGCCAAGGTGCAAATGCAGGTAGCTTTTAAAGGGAATGGGAGATAACACTCTGATTGATTTATTGCATGTTTCGCCCAAGACACGCCTATAATTAATGAAGAGGCTAAGTTCAGCCCGTTTGAACCTTGCGCCTTACTTTGCGCTCAAAATATGCGCCCTCTAATTAGCAAAAGGGGAGTTGGGCACGCCCTAAATGCACCTGCGTCATGCGTTTTAGACCATGCGCTAAGATCGTCAAGATGGAGCCCAAGGAGTGTCCAACTAGAGAGTATCCAACACTGCCTCAATCCTGGGCTTGAACACCCCAAAGATCTCTGCCTCGACGTCATAACCTGGCAAGCTGTCCGTGTGAAATTGTAAAAAAAAATGCTAATTTCCATCTATGCACGCCCCCATGTTCTACTAACCAATTGTATTCAAAGCTTTGTGTAATGGTAGCTTTTGGCTTCTTTCACACACCTGGTAATTGATAAATTTTTTATCACCGTTATTTTTATCACGTTACCGTTCTCCGAGCAACGAGCTGGACAGGAGCAATGACCCCCGAGCGTGTACAATGGTGTGGCTGAACTAGCCGCGCCGAACGTACTGTATGGACGACGGTCATCGTTTCGCAGGTGGCCATCGATTTAGCATTGTTGGTCAGTGGGTTCCAGAGCAAAGAGTCCGTATCGATCCGGGAGCAATCCCCATTCCAGATTCAGCGGAACGACAGACTTTCAAATCACTCGGGCAGGTTAATCCTTCAGTTAAGCGCCAGGTATTGATTTAGAGACAGGGCGATATGGCAGTCCTGAAGTTCGGTTCTGCACCATTACCGATTACAGGCAGAAAATTGCCGCGGGCTGATTTGCACAATGAATGTGGAATCTGCTGAAATGGTGAGGGATGGGGGTGAGGGAGGGGGTTTAAGTGTGTGAAACCGCAAAATAACGGCAATACTGCCTGAAAGCGGCTGTCAGTGTCTTCCCCGTGTGAAATATAATATAATATAAATATAATGGAAGTATACAGCAGAATGTAACTCACACATCTTTGCTGACTGCAACTGCACAGTGGCTAAAGCGACTGCTTTAAGGCCCCATATAATACAGTAATACATTTGTGCTGATTCATTTAAAACGCAGAAGTAACAACCCTGTCCCCTTTCGTGCACAGCATTGTGGGAAGTGATTTTTGTTTATTTTTCCTTCAATCTTCATTGTTACGTCCTATGTCTGGGAATGGGGGGATCTCCCTTTAAAAATCAGTCAAACTCTTGCACCTGAATTTTTACAGACACTCATCTAAAATACTCACGAAACGGATAGGATAATGTAATCCAAATTAATCGTTTTTATTAAGGGGCTAATTAAATTTTCCTTGTTCTACGTTCAAAAACCAAATTACAAATGCTGTGTTTGATACATTTTTATATTCAGTCAAATATATTCCTATGCAGTAGATACGCATTTCTGGGCTAAATTGCTTTTGCACATTCGGGACCTGATTTACTAAGACAAAACTAGTAACACAACCAAAGATTGGTGCAAAACAAATACCGTGACCAATCATTGGTCGTGTTAAAGGCCTTAGTAAATCAGGCCCTTGAAGTATTTTATCTTGTGCTCAGTGTCCCGGGATGGGATTACATCTGGCTATGAGAACATAGTCATTAACCCCCGCCCACAAAATGCGTCCCACGCCTCCTCCCCCACCACCACCAAAAACAGATTATTCCATTTGCCGCTCTCCTTCAGTGACTGGAGACTGGAGCGTTTTCCTTCTCCGTTTTATTTCTCGAATGGAGACATTTAAGAATCAATCTAAGCATAATGTTTGTCTGCCTCTTCATGCAGCTCACTGATATATACCCACACAGAGTGGAGAATAATTTCAGTTTATTTAGCAGAACATACACTCTCAGAGTGATTATTCTCTCTTCATTGATTTTCTGACCACTAAAGAGGGATCTGATGAATAGGTTATCAGTGTATCACATTCAAAGAGCTTTTTGCTAACAGATTGAGCGAATGCGATGGCCAACATGAAGGTGTAATCACTTCTATTCGGGAGAGTGCAAGTAACGATCAACAAAACTCTGATTGGGTGACCTCTGTATGAGGGGGGAAAAAAGATATTTATAACGATATGATGAGGTTATTATGAGAGTATCATAACTCAAGTGCAGTTGAAAGCATGTGTCTTTTACCTGCGTGGCCTTATCGGGACAATACTTTTGTAAAGGAAAAGAATGGGAAAAAAATTACTAGTTGCAAAGCTTCTGTCAAAGTCTTTCTAATTCTGAAAAGACCACCCCTGCCTTCGAGGCTCTGAATAAGTAACTAAGTCACTTGAAGAAAATCACGTTCCCAGGCAGCGCCTTGAGAAGGCAGGCAGTGTTTTTCTTGTGATAAAACACTTTTAGCCTTCGGTATCTTACCGTTTTTTTCCCCTCTAGTCTCTCTGACCTGTACCCCCCCCCCCCCCCCCCCCCCCGGTCTTTTTTGAAGCCTTCCCCCTCCAATTCCCTTCAATTATTTTTTTCTTTTTCATTTCATCTAAGGGAGATTTTCCCTTCAGGTTTATCATCCCTTTACACAAAGCAACAGTGAACCAGCTTCCCTTTTGCGGAGTGTTAAATAGCGTGTAGATAAAACAGAGCATGCATAATCCTGGGATGATTACTGTGCTTAATTGTGTTTTCTGCCTCTCAGACGGATATGTCAATTCTCCTGTTGCGTCCATCCACTGTTTTTGAGCCTGTGGTTATTTAAAGGTGTGTTATGCAGCATTTTGTTCATGAAAACATTATAAAATAATGATGTTCAGTGTTTCTATGATTGCACCGGCATTTGCCGAATCCGTGCTCCTCTGCCTGTATGTATTCTAAGATGTGTTTGGGATGTTTCTGGGTGTGACGCTCTTCTCAGTGTGAGGACAAGTGGGTGTGGCTACAGAGCCTGTGTGGTGGGATTGGATGTTTCAGCAGAGCGTTTGTAGCTAGCTAGCTACTGCAATGGTGGAGGTGAAGAAGCGCAAGTACAGTGAAGCCAAGCAACAAGCCAACAGGGCCTGTTCAAGAAGCAGTCAACCTAGCATTAGCTTTTCCTCGATGGCGACAGCTGAAGTTTAGCAAAGGGATGAAAAGCGACACGGAGTTGGCGTGTTTTCTGTTCGACCTGTAAGTAACGTTACCTCTAGCTGTCCAGCTAGCTACGTCAGGTAGCTAGATGGCCGTAGTCTGGTACCTTGAGTGGGTGGGATTGAGGACAGAGGAGGAGACTGTTTTGATTGTAAACATGGGACCACAGGAAGACTTTAAATCCTGCATAGTGCGCCTTTATAAATGGTGGTACTTAGCTACAAAAATAGTTGTACATTTTTTTAGTGGTCATTTGCCATTTATTTTTGTATTTTGTGTTGGTAATTATAATTGAACTTAAGTTCAAGATAATTTAACTTAAGTGCAGACTGAAGGATTTATGTGTGAGAGAGAGAGAAAGAGATATGATATGATGGTTTATTACCATATTTGCATGATCGTGCTTTAATTGATAAATTAAGTGCTAATTAACTGGACCAGGGTGCACTGTAATGTATGAAAATGTTGATCTTACAAAACATCTGTTGAATTATGGTAAAATACTGTAACATGAATGAGCACGTCCATCTTTATTTATTTGTCTTAAATATCACTGATTTTCTCTTTTCTGTCTTATCAGCTTTTCATTAATGCCTGTTTTGATATTTAAAAATTCAGTCATCAAACTGAAAAACCAGCCAGGTCAGGCCTGCACCAATCTGATACAGTAGTGCTTCCTTAAACTGTGAATAATAAACTGCGGTTCATACACCATGAGTATTCAGACTGTGGCGTAAAAGCGGTAAATCTGAACGGCTCACGTTCAGAGGGAGCCTGGGAAAGCATCAGGCCTCCCATCACATCTCTGCCAGTCAGCACGCGCTGTTTTCCAGACTGACGTCGAACGCAAACATCGGTGCAAAAAATCAGGGATTGAAGTGCAGTAATTCCCTTGAGGGGGAAAGTATAGTACCAAGAGAAATTTTTTCAGTTTTTTGTATAATTGTTCACCAGATGGCATTTCCAATTAATATGTACAGAGAACTGCACACACAAACATTATAAGATTGTACGTTATACCTCGAAAATAAGCACGTGCAAAGTCTTAAGCAGAGTTTTACGGTTCAGCAACATAGTGTTATACACTGCCCAGCCAAAAAAAAAGTCGCACACTGTAATATTTTGTTGGACCGCCTTTAGCTTTGATTATGGCGCGCATTCGTCGTGGCATTGTTTCGACAACCTTATGCAACGTCACAACATTTATTTCCGTCCAGACTTGCATTAATTTTTGGCCGAGATCTTGTATTGACGACGGGAGAGTCGAACCACTCCGTGAAGTCTTCTCCAGCACATCCCAAAGACTTTCAATGGGGTTAAGGTCAGGACTCTGGTGGCCAATTCATGTGTGAAAATGATTCCTCATGCTCCCTGAACCACTCTTTCACAATTTGAGCCCGATGAATCTTGGCATTGTCGTCCTGGAATATGCCCATTGATGGGATAACCTGGTCATTCAGTACATTCAGGTACTCAGCTGACTTCATTTTATTGCTGCATAACATTGCTGAGCCGAGACCTGACCAATTGAAGCAACCCCAGATCATAACACAGCCTCCAGAGGCTTGTACAGTGGGCACTATGCATGACTGGTGCAACTGCGACTTTTTTTTTGGCCAGGCAGTGTATGTCATAAGTTTGGACCTCCCCCACCGCTAGGGGGCAGTGGAGTGGTGCTACCAGTTACATCCATTTTGATGACAAACAGAACTGCATTTTCACCTATGACATCATCGTGTCCCTGACAGTCCCTTCCAGTTAAAGAAGAAGATATGCACACAACTGGAAATGTTACATATAAACACTGCCGACTTGTTACCGGGCATCGTATGACTTTAGAATGAGCTGATACCATACATATTGCCTACTGTTTTCCAGACTACTCGCAGCAGTTACATTGCTCTGTGGTAGAGTTAGCACCCGGGCCTCTGGTTTTAGAAGTTAAACCGTTCCTCAGCCGTTAATTTTGGTGAATACGCTACGTAACACTGCTGCGCTTGAGGCCCCATTGCAGTGCTCTCCGCCACAGAAGAAGGCTGTCTTAACGGTGCTTATATCTGTAGGGAGAGAGAGATGGAGAAAGAGGGAGAGGGAGAAAGATTGAAAAAATGGCTTATTAAACAAAAACTCTTTCCACTGTGCAATCACACTGAGAAAATATAAAAATTAACGAGTGAGAAAATAAACACATAAACCAAAGGTTTGACCTTACATTAAGGACTCACAGGTAAGAGAGAGGGAGAAGAGAGTCTGCTGGTGCAGGTTTATTTTGTCATATGTGCCCTGAAGATAATAATGACTGGGACTACTTTGGAGTTCTGGGTAAACATTTATTTAGCGAAGCGCAGACACTTTCCTGAGGATGATTCAGTGTATAAATAAAATGCGCTCCAGTTTACCCTCTTTCAGTGAATGTTGACGGGTCCCTTCCCACCGAGTCTGTTTACAGTGACTACAAACAGGATTGGACTTAGATTAGTTATTTTCAATTTGTTTTTAGTTTTTTCCCCACGGAATGTACTGTTTGTCCTCGTACAGCAATTGTGCCATTATGGACATGTAATAGACTGAAATATATTGTAAATATATGGACTTTTATGGAAAATGTAATGATAAATATACAGTACTTCACAGCAATATATTTAGCAGTATCTGAAAACAATATTGTACTATTGTGTATATTTGCCTGTATATTATGCATTGTGGCAATGTATTTTCTGGTTCATGATTATATATTTTATCTTGGTATATTGCAGCATATTCAATTTCCATACAGGTTTGCACATGTATGTGTGTGCCTGCATATGTGTGCGTGTGTATGTGTGTGTGTGTTGTGTGCGTGCATTTGTGTGTAAGACAGTGTGTGCTTGTGTCTTTGTGTGTGTGTGTGTGTGTGTGCGCGCGCGCGCGCATGCATTTGTGTGTAAGAGAGTGTGTGTTTGTGTCTTTGTGTGTGTGTGTGTGTGTGTGTGTGTGTGTGTGTGTGTGTGTGTTGGGTAACGTGCACGTGTCTTATCCACGTTTTTTGGCCCGCAGGTTTCCATAAGTGTATCTTTATAAAGGAAGTGCATTCGTTCTGACATGACAAAAGTGCTGCACTTTCCGCACCGGGATCCCCCTGCGGCGATTCCATTAACCTCATGAGATTCTCCCACGGAGCCAGTCGAGGAGAAAGGTTGGCACAATGTCCCCGTCTCTCCGTGGGCCGATCAGCCTCACGCTGCTAGAGCCGGCGGACTGCTTCCGCCAGCCAGCAAAAGCAGCGAAGGACCCAGCCCTGCTCCAAAATGGCTGTTACAAAGCAGAGGGGGTCCTATACTGTCGATGAGTCAGGGAAAAAATAATTAATAGACTACCTGTGAGAACCTAGAGGAAGTGGAAGACTCTTCACAGCTCGATACCAAGACCTGGAAGTTGAAATACCTTTAGCCACCTTAAAGAGCTAAATTCCTACAGATTTACCCATTTGTTTTAACCAGCATTCAGAAGCACATTCTTCTTCCATAGGATTGTGCACCTCGTAACGGTTAGAAACACGATTAGTGCCGTGTATGAAAATTATCAGCAATCTGCAACAGTGTTCTACCACAACATCTAAAGTTAAGAGTAAGAGTGCAAATACGTATTTGACCCATGTCTGCTCTGTGCATGTTCGGCTGTTAGATGAATGGATTGGCGGGGGTCGAGGAAAAGAATGAACAAACTCTTCAAAAGTATAGCTTCGTATGTTTAGAAAAATCCTGCTTTCTTAGCATGTTTTAGCTTTAATTTGCAGAATTATCAATTCCCCCATGTCTAAGCTAAAAATGAGCGGCCGGCTGTATTCTCCCTCGGCTAAGGCTAAGTGGATCACATGATCACATGAAGCGATTAGCATTTAAGGGATCAATAACTTTACCCACGGTGTCTGTCATTAACCCTTCTATTATGTTTGGGGTCAATCTGACCCCATTCAGTGTTTGATGTCTCTTAAAAACCAGTTAACCTTATTCTCTCATCTTTTCCTAATTTGGTGGGATTAAATAGTAAACGTGATAAACATAATGCTGTGCCGTCGGCCATTTTGTTTGAGGTCCCTCTCACTCGGTAACGCTGTCAATCAGCTGTTGCTGGGGTATGAACCGCCGTTTATTATTCACATGTTTATGGTTTCCAAACGTGTGTTGTGGGGCCATTTTGACCCCAGGCTGTGTAGCTGCGGCTTTATATTTTATCTCTGATTTTTTTTGTGGGTGATTCTGGGTGCTTTCCCACGCAGGTTTTAAACCTCACCAGCGTTCACTTACCTCCGGTTCTAAAACGAGAAGTTTATCACAGATTTTTAATATTCAGGGGCAAAAGGCTAGTCAATTAGCAGACATTACGAAGGCTGCACACAAAGTGTCAAAAATGGTTCGATTACAGTCATTTTGTGTCGGTTTAAACTAATGGGCTCTATATGACCTCAAACATAAAAGGCATCATAAAATCGCAGCATAATAAGTGGATTAAAGATGTTTAGGGCCTGATTTACGGAGACCTTTAGCGAGTGCAAAACCTTATTTTGCACACGCAAAACCAATAACGTGACCAACGATTGTCTTTTATTGGTTTTAAAATTTTCAGTTTCTAATAAAAGCATTCATTTAAAAGCATTCGTACATAAATTCACTGCATCAAATCATACATCACATTATGGTTTAAAACACATTTGTAAGGGGGGGGGATTCCCATTTCTTTAATTGCCCCTGTTTAAAATACACACAACAGTCAAGACACCACAATAAATGACTTTACATACAAAAAAAACCCCAAAAGGAGAAAACAAATTCAGAAAAATAATGAAATGCAGTGAAGAAAAAAAAAGAGCGCGTTCCCGGGTTATTGGGCGGGCAAATGTTCGATTAGGCATCTCTCTCTTCCTTTGGATGTGGGGGGGGTGGACTAAATGACCAGTTCCTTCCAATGGTCCACCCCCCATTTCTTTCTCGCCAGATGCTGGGGTTTTTTTCATGTTCTGAGTCAGTGCATCCGTGGGGGCAGCGCTCGGTCAGGGCCAAGTGCTGCTTAAACATGAATGACCTGGTGGGGAGACACATGTGGGCAGACATCCAGGCAATATCTTTCTGTTTGTTGTTTAAACATTTATTTAAGACATTTGCCCAGATTATAGATGGGTCCAGGGTCGTGCTGCCCCTCGGGAGTGTCATGGTCTCCTTTGATCTTAAATGAGCCATGATTATTTTGTAACTCCACGAGGTCAGCCCGGCCCTGGGCAATCCTGCCCCAAAGGCAAAGTCCCTCAGGGCTCGATATACATATGGGGGGTCCCAGCTATATGGTATGGTCAGGTCCAGCACACACAGGCCCATCGTCCTCAAGAAGGGAGTGGCATAGTACCTAGCAAAGGTACCAGAGGCCTTCTCGACCTTCTGAGTATTCTAGACCAGTGCGGCCAGACCCTGCACCAAAATGATGTTTACTATATATGGGACCCCCCTGCCCCCATTCTTCTCTTCCTTGAGGAGGTTAGCTCTTTTTTAATTTTTCCATGGTGCTCCCCCAGACAAAGCGAAAGGCCATTCTAGTGATGTTTTTACTAGTGGCCTTGTCTGGGGGAAACACCCTCCCCAAGTAGAGAAAAATGGGAAGGACTATTGCCTTCAGGACCTAGAGCTTACCCATCTGAGTCAGAGGCCACACGCCCCAGCTCCAGAGTTTACCCTGGATGTGGCGGAGGGCTCCCTCCCAGCTCAGCCTTCCTTCACCGTCTGACTGGAAGGTCACCCCCAGGAGCTTGATGTTATCTCTGCGTACAGGAAAGGAAACGGTTAGTGGCTCACTCCAATGTCGAGACAGAAACAGTTCACTCTTGTCCCTATTGACTAGGGCGCCAGTGGCTGCACAGAAGTCATCTAATACCTTGTTGGCAACGGTTATAGAATGACTATCTGTGCCGACGATGGTAATGTCGTCCATGTACGCCATCACCCTAAGCCGCTCCCCCTGGCCCCCGGGCAGTGGATAACCAGCAATGCCCGGGTTGCCCCTGATGGCCTGGAGGATCGGCTCAAGGTAGATAACGTACAGGAGGGATGCTAGAGGACATCCCTGCCTGACGCCAGACCTAATGGCAAAGGGGGCGGATGGTTGCTTGTTCACAACCACCCTCCCCGAGATGTCAGTTAAACACATTTTGGTCCAGCGCAGGAGGGAGCTAGGAAAATTAAGTCTCTCTAGCACCCTCGCCAAGCACACATGACTTACCCTGTCAAAGGCCTTCTCCTGGTCTAGGCTGAGAAGGCCCAAGGGGGACCTGCGCTCCCCGGAGTGGATTATGACATCCCTCACGAATGAATGAATATCTTTATTGTCATTGTACATGTACAACGAAATTGGATGCAATCCTATCAAGTGCAAACAAACAAACAGTAAAGTGCAAGCATCAGTTAAAGGTATATAAATAAATAAATAAATTCATTAATTAATAAATACATAAAAGAAAAATACTTCTAAAACTAACTAACTATAAAAATATATTTAAAAAGGAGAAGGAAGGATTCTAAAAAGGGAAGAAAAAAAAAAAAAAAACATACACACACAAGACATTTTTACATTCTGCTGGCATACATTGTACAATTAATTTCCTTTGTATTACACAGTTCTGATTTTGGCAGCATTAAGTGCAGTTATGGCTTTTGGGTAAAAACTGTTTTTTAGTCTGTTTGTTCGTGTTTTTATTGTCCTGAAACGTCTGCCCGGGGGCAGCAGTTCAAACAGAAAGTGTCCGGGGTGGGATGGATCTTTTAGTATGCTCTGGGCTTTATTGAGGCAGTGGGAACTGTAAAGATCTTCCACGAGGAGCAGGTTGTCATTTTTGGACCTCCCTGGGATACTGCACGTTTGATTGGGGCCGACCACCGATGTCATCAGGTGTTGGAACCTCCTCATCAGCGCCTTCGCCATGATCTTATAATCGGCTGAGAGGAGGTTAATCGGCCGCCAGTGCCGGAGGTCCTTCAGGTCCCCCTTTTTGGGGACAAGAGCAACCGCACTCTGCCTCAGTGAGGCCCCCAACCGCCCCTCCCTGTACGCCGCCCTGAAAACTTCCGCCACGTCCTCCTTCAGGAGATCCCAGAAGGCCTGGTAGAATTTGGGCGGGATCCCGTCAGGACCAGGAGCTTTGTGCAGATTGAGGGAGCGCACGGCCCAGGTGAGCTCCTCGGCGCTCAACTCTGGTTCCATGCTCTCTTCCCCCAGGCGTCTGTCCAGGCAGCCCAGGAAGGTGTCCATGAGAGCCCCGTCTGCGGGCCTTATGCTGTACATAGAACTCCCTGCCCACCTCCCGGACCTCCGCCTCTTCAGACACCACCACCCCTCTGCTGTTATAAAGGGAAGAGATGTTATTAATTTTTAACCGTGCCCTGCGGAAGAAGTACCACGTGCACTTCTCGTCCTCCTCAAGGCCCTGGAGTTTGGAGCGGAAGGTATGTTTTTTCCGCTCCTCCCGTGTGTTGTGGAGGGAGAAATCTTCTATGATAGACTTCATCCCTGAGGGCACAGTTGAAATCCCCCCCCACGACAACCGGCATATTGCAGTGAATAGTGGTTCTGAGTTTTGAAAAGAGGGAGGCCCTCTCGGCTACGCTGGTTGGGCCATACACATTGACCAATCTAAGTGGGGTACCTCCGACACAAATATCTGTGACGAGGATTCGCCCACTTTCTAAGATGTTATTTCCAGTGATTTTAACGGAAGGGTTTTTGGTCAATGTGCCGACCCTATCGGCTCGAGCGACGTTAGAGCCGGACCAGAGAGAGTCCCCCATTCTCCATTCCTCCCTCAGAGTGTCATCCATAGTGCGGAAAGGGATTCCGCACTCCTGGAGTAGGATGACATCCGAGGGGGTTTGCTGTAGAGTGGAGAAAACGGAGTGTCTTTTATTGGGTTATTTTATGCTGCGTGTGTTTGATATAGTGAGTGTAAATGTCATGAAGATGGTTATTGTATATTTGTGTCGTTTGAACCGGGTTTATTATTTGCAATGTCTCTGCATATTTTATTTAGGCGTTCCATTACAATGTCCTGGTTATTAAGCTGCCTACTCACCCCCTGACTCGGTCTGCCCACAGGTCTCCCCTCCATACTGCCTGGTGGGTTCTGTGGAATAGTTATCCTGGCTCGTGAAACGGATATGACTCCTTTGCCCTCTACATTATTGTGTGCTTGTTCCGGTCTCACATTTCTCCTGAAACACTGAAGCTTGTTGAGTGTGGGAACGGGGGAATCCCGGTCAGCTCCTTCCCCTTCAAATTCAACACAATCGCGCCCTGAAAACCGGCTCCGAGGCTGGTCTCCACAAGAAAAAAAAAGAAGTCTTTTAAAAACCTTGCATAGATCTGTCACAGATATCCTAATGAGCCACGATCGCTGGGCTTTCAGTTATTATATTAGTTCAGTTTGGACTGTAAAAGCAGCTCTTTAAAAAACAGCGAGGATGAGAAAGTTTTCGTAGGGGGCAGTTTGAAGAGCCACTTTGAGGGACGCCGTTCACTGGTGTTATTTTGTTCTCTGATCAATGAGGCAAATGCTCACCGAGGCTATTTCTGGACCGTTTGCTTAATTACCCATGGTTTACACAGATTGCCACTATTATCAAGGGATGGAGGCTAATCCCCAGACAACACCCAGCCTTAAGGGTGAGACGCCAGGTAACCATGGAAATTGAGCGTTCAGAACCACAGGCACCTTTATTTATTATTTCGTCAATTGCTAATTTACAGCGTAGCGTTGGCTAAGCACACATTAGTGTGCATCCAGAAAGCCCCGAAGCTGATCCCAGGTCAGTGAGACATGGCGGTAGGACAAAGTATTTGGACAAATGAGAAAAAGTCACATTCCATTTACTATGCTTGCTTGTATATCAGATCTGGATACACAGAAAACTGTTAATGTTAATTTGATTTTGATAAGAGTATATTTTACTGTGGTAGAGTGCTTGTGATGCCTCTTTGACTCATATAAACGCTATTACATTAGCACTGAACGTTTTACTATGCATAGCAAATGAGTAAAATTGTCATTATAATGTCGTAGACAATGATTATATTGGTGATCATGATTATATGTTCCAATGCATTTACAGTGTGATAGAATACTATAGATGACACAAATACTGTAAGTAGAATTTAAAAAATATTGAAAAATGTCACATGTCAAGATAGAAATACAGTAATTAGCTTGGAATTAAAAACCGTTTTGTAAAAAAAATAAAAAATAATAATCAATTAACACTATCTCCCTGGGAAAAATAATGACTTATCCAACGATTACAAATACCCCAACCCCTGAAAGCATTATTAGACAGATAAAAGTGAAAAGCAAATTACATTTCTTTTTTAAAAATGCAGTAGAGGAGGGGGAGAACACAAGAAAATCTTTATCACCAATATGCTCTGCTCTCTCCATGGTGAGGGCTCAATTGCTATTGTTATTCCTCTTCATTACTCTTTATTTGGATCTCCATTAGCTGCTACCAAGGTAGCCGCTCGTCTTCCTGAGGTCCACAGGCAACACATTCCATCCCTGTACCCACCTCCCACCTGACCACTGAGGCGGAAACAGTCAAGACAAACAATTTAAAACAGCTCGAGACATATAAACACACGCCAGACAGTAATATCAAGCCCATGCTAAGTAACCAGTCTTAGCCCCGCCCCCTCCCTGGCCCCGCCCCCGCAGTGCGTTCTGTCAGTTTGAGAAAGCGCACGCACAGGAGCGCTACGTCTCATCCAGAGCGCATTCTGCCCGTCCCTGTGCTGTTCTGCTCCTCAGCTGTCCAGCTCGACTGAGTAAAACCTCATGCGCTGTTGGCAGACATGGGCAGTTACGTACATGTCCTCCTGCAGGTCTACCAAACTCGTTTACATTAATATTACATTTTAGGCATTTAGCATACGCTTATCCACAGTCACTTATGATATGATATGATATGATAGAAGTTTATTGTCAGATTTCTCTGAAATTTGTATCGCATCATTCCACTGTTTACGTTATTTTTCGTAAAATCCATTTACACAGATGGGTATTTTACTGAATCAAACCTCCAGCCTCCGACCCCAGGAACAGCCACCAGTTGAAATATTGGCGGGATGATCGTTCAACCGCCATTAGAGAATAGACACAGTGACTTTTAGCTATGGTAGAACTAAAGACAGATTTTTAACATTCAAGTCAAGTTATAGTGGCGCTGGGATGACACGCACATCATATTTGATTAAACAATGTACACACATTCAGACAATTATTATTGCAAATGTTTAAGTTTTCACATTGAGTTTGTTGACTATTTATTGAGTATTTCTTAGCAATGAGCTTAATTTTAGAAAAAGGACAAGAGTTTAATTAAAGATTAACTCTATTAATCCCCTAAAAAAACATGTGAAGCAAAATGATAGTTGAAGAATGTTATTGAATTAGTTTGGCGCATTAATTTGCATTAATTGCCTCTTTGTTTTGTGCATTACTGAAGATTCCTTCATAATGAATGGAACAGAATTCAACAGATGGGACTCAACACAACATTAGAAACGAGTGTTCAAACATTATGGATAATTGTATGTATATTACAAAATGTTACATTTATATAATACACTCGATGCTACAACATTTATGGACACTTGACTTTACTTCAAGTAAAAGTGGTCTCCTTACATGGTGCTGAAATTGTGTGTGCACTCTAGCACCTGTGTGTACATGTTTGTACGTGAACGCCCTTATTGTAAAGGGCGTTTTAAAACATAAGAGACTTCAAAGCTTGCGTATTTTTGTCCTCATGTGCTGAGAAGGCAAATGATTTATTTTTAAATGTTGGTTTCTGGTATTTGGCACACGGGTCCCCATATCACAGGGTCCCCATATCACAGTGTCCCCATATCACAGTGTCCCCATATCACAGTGTCCCCATATCACAGTGTCCCCATATCACAGTGTCCCCATATCACAGTGTCCCCATATCACAGTGTCCCCATATCACAGGGTCCCCATATCACAGTGTCCCCATATCACAGTGTCCCCATATCACAGTGTCCCCATATCACAGTGTCCCCATATTACAGTGTCCCCATATCACAGTGTCCCCATATCACAGTGTCCCCATATCACAGTGTCCCCATATCACAGTGTCCCCATATCACAGTGTCCCCATATCACAGTGTCCCCATATTACAGTGTCCCCATATTCCACTAATTTTATGAAATATTCTCCAGTCCTCCCCAGTTCCTCTTTTCTTCTGTCTTTTGATGGTGCCTTTCTCCAGTTCAATATCGAACCCCAGAAGCTGGCAGACGAGAACATATTTTACGTCTCCTCCCACTCAGTCTCTGGGGGTGAAATCGGTCAAGTCGCAAAACAAATAAATAAGTTAAAAAAAATCACAGGGCTTGTGAGACTCGTGATAAAACTCACCGCAACGTCCAAATGGAGGAAAGCGGTGAGCGAGGAAACATCTGCCGTAAAAAAAAAAATTTATGTTTTTAAACAGAATGCTTGCAGGTGAACTTCATTACCTTGGCACTGAAAGCAGAGCGAGGGTCATAAATCTGAACGTCTCTGGGGGTGAAAGCGAGTTTAATTACGATAACAATAATGCAGTGTGAAATATCATAGTATAATCATAACATAATATATCATCTGTTTTTCTGCTGTTATGAGGACCATGTCTCCCTTGAAAAGGTGTCTCAATGCACTTTACCTGTACAAAAAATAAACAGCTAGGTTGAGATAAAAGGAGAGGAGGCAAACGTGGGAGGGAGAGGAGAGGGGAGGGTGGAAGGTGTGTATCAAAGCGAGTGATGTTTCTCTCTCACACACACACACCATTTTATTTCAGCCTCCAGTCTGCTTTCACACAGCTCTCCCCTGCTGTATGACCTTTGAGTATGCCTATACCTGTGTATCTACATACTGACTGGTCTAAAAATCCTGGGTTTGAAATATTTAGCCACATTGATATACCCCCCAAAATATTCCTCAAAGTGCCCGGTCTTCACTTGACTTCCATACACTTTTTCGAAATCTTTACTGTGAAACCTTCCCCATTCAATTTTTTCAAACCCTACATTTGAGGTTCATTCCACTGTCTGGCAACCCTGGGTTCTACTCACACAGGGGCTGTTGGTGGTGATCTTTGTGGAGATTCCGGGTTGCCAGTTCTCCTAGGTATTATCCCTCCCATCCTGCTTCCTCCATTAGAATCGATGGCTTCTGGCAGCTGCTCTTCATTGCAGTAGCATGACTTTTGACCTCACCATCAAAACGAGACCGGCTCAATTTAATCCCCACGCTTTCACAGAGCCAAATAATTTATTTTATTTTATTACATTTATTTAACCATAGATTAACCCATTTTTTATTTTTTTTTGCACTGAAAGCCTGCAACGGAGAAATGGAATCAATTTGGGTTGGGATCTCCAGTGACTGTAGAAGCAATAAGATGTAGGAGGGTGATTAGATGGCCAGTTGTGGGAAACCAGTTTTGTGTGAAATTTGACCAGGTCGCTTGGATTAACAGACCCCCACTCTTTCAGACTTCTCTGCACTTTGTTGTCAACCATATTTGTAGTATTTTATTGTAGTTTTTTTGTGGCATTCCCTGTACAAACTCTGGGATTCCCTAGTAATCTGTTCTTATATCCAGTTACACCCATGCAAGCAAAATGTCTGCTAGCACTACAGTGGCAGAATGGCTTACGGCTAGATTGCATTTGTTTAATAGATGATCCTCATATTGACTGCATGGTCTCTAGTCTGTCTGCTTGTGGCCGGAAGTAGCACACGGTGGAGGACTAACAGCCGTGCCGATGTTGGGCCAGAGGTCCGCTATAGTACATGCTAGAGGACTAACAGCCGTGCCGATGTTGGGCCAGCGGTCCACTATAGTACATGCTAGAGGACTAACAGCTGTGCCGATGTTGGGCCAGCGGTCCGCTATAGTACATGCTAGAGGACTAACAGCCATGCCGATGTTGGGCCAGTGGTACGCTATAGTACATGCTAGAGGACGAACAGCTGTGCCGATGTTGGGCCAGCGGTCCGCTATAGTACATGCTAGAGGACGAACAGCTGTGCCGATGTTGGGCCAGCGGTCCGCTATAGTACATGCTAGAGGACTAACAGCTGTGCTGATGTTGGGCCAGCGGTCCGCTATAGTACATGCTAGAGGACTAACAGCTGTGCCGATGTTGGGCCAGCGGTCTGCTATAGTACATGCTAGAGGACTAACAGCTGTGCATAACAGCTATGTTTTCCGGCTGGGACTACATCAATTACATAAATGCCTTAACCAGTAATATTCCACCTTGCTAATCCTGTTATGCAATTATGCTCTTTTATTGTGTGTTCCCCCATCCTACCATCACCCCCCCAAACTTCCGAGTGTTAAATCAACTCACCAGTGGTTATGTTCTTCCAATAGGGACAAGGTGTCCTCTATTAGAGTTAAAAGAAATTATCTTGCACAGAACACTTTGCAGCAAACGGGAGAGCTAAACCATGAATGGAATATCATGCAGCAGGCTTGCAGGTAAGCGCCAGACCTCAGGGGCCTCCCAGACTTGCACACCACTCAACGTTCGACAAAGAACCGTATTCACAGCGCCTCACAATGAGAAAGCTGAGCGCTGTGATAATTTTTGGTGGAGAGCCCGTTGAATTTTAATTACAACAAGAGATTTATTTTATCTTTTTTACACGGAAAGCACCCACAGCCTTGCCTGTGGCTAGCCGTGACTAATCCACAAATACCAATGAACACACAATCAATGCAATTTAAGGTAATTGAGTTTTGGGGATTTTCACGGCCGAGAAGAAACGGGGCTCGAGTGGCTTCCGACGTCAAAGTGGGCCGTAATTCACTCTTCGCCTTGAATTTCCTCCTGCTAGAAAGACATCCGTTTCAGGTTGATACCTTTAATTGTAAACAAACCTCCTCCTCTCAACAATAACAGCCCTCCCCATTTTCCGTCCTACTAAAGCATTATGGGAAATCTTTTTCTAAAGGTGATGGTATTTGTTGTGAGCTAAAACATGACACAGGGTGGTTTGTGTGTGTGTGTGTCTGTGTGTGTGTGTGTCTGTGTGTGCATGTGCATGTCTGTGTGTGTGTGCATGCGTGCGCATGTCTGTGTGTGTGTGTGTGTGTGTGTGTGTGTGCATGTCTGTGTGTGTGTGTGTGTGTGTGTGTGTGTGCATGTGCATGTCTGTGTGTGTGTGCATGCGTGCGCATGTCTGTGTGTGTGTGTGTGTGTGTGTGTGTGCATGTCTGTGTGTGTGTGGGTGCGCATGTCCGTATGTGTGTGTCTGTGTGCGTGCATGTCTGTGTGTGTGTGTGCGTGCGTGCGCATGTGGTTTGACGGTGGGCTTTTCTAGGAAAATATGTACAGCATATACTGTGGTTTGATGTCTAGAACATAGTGGCCAGTCACAGCCTTGTGTGTTTACAGTGATGGTTTATCGGCAGTGGAGGGATGGTTTGTGGGAGGAATCGCGCACGCAAGGATGAGGAAATGGGATAGTCTGGAACATTCGTGCGGCCGTGTACACACAGAGATGAGCTCACTCCTTCCTAGACGTAAACTTTGTCAAACTCCTGCACTTCCTTCCGATGCAGAGAGCAGGGCTCCGCGCTGACGCTGCACCGCAAGCTTTAAACAGAATTTATACATACCCAAGATCTGCTCGGGGGTTTTACACTGCTCACAAACACTTGGATTTACATCAGCACCATTTTTTACACATGCAAAGACACTATAATGAAATAACACAATTGAATCTATACATCAATTTTATTGTTGTTGTATGTGTGAGTTCATAGCACGTATGTGTGTACTGTACTTGTGGATTCATACTGCGTGCGTGTGAATACATACTGTGTCTGTCTGTCTGTACTTTTCTTGTGGATTCATAATGTGTGTATGTATCTGTACTGTATTTGTGAGTACATACTGTGTGTGTCTACTGTATTTGTGAGTACATACTGTGTGTGTCTACTGTATTTGTGAGTACATACTGTGTGTGTCTACTGTATCTGTGAGTACATACTGTGTGTGTGTACTGTATTTTAATCTCATATTCAGACTTTAGAATCTTATTTCTGTTACTTTTTTGCTAAATAAGACAAAAGGATTGGCAATGGGGTGAGAGAGTTTTACTAATTTCAAGATTTGCCAGTGGCGTAAGATAATTTCACTTGTCAAGCAAAAAGTAACTAAAAACAAACTAATATTTTCCACTTCAGAGAAAGAAAAAAAAAGATTTTAAGTCTCATTACAAGACTAAAACACTTTAAGACAGACGTGTGTTTCTCCGTGCACATACTGTGTGTGTGTGTGTCTGTATTGTTCTTGTGGATTCATACTGTGTGTAGGTGTCTGTACTGTATTTTTGGGTAGGCCACTCTGTGTAATGCAAAGGTGGGACACATGTTGGGTGGACTTGTGCAAGTGGGAGGCCTCCCGACCATGACCGAATGGACGTGTTCTGCTATAGTTTTGTACAAAGTCATGTGATGCGCGGTAGCCCGCCGTGGTCAAAACGAGCCCACCCACCGCGTGCATATTTGCGTATGTGTGTGTGCTGTATTTGTCAGTACATTATGTGTATGTGTGTGGGCATTATTATTATTATTATTGTTAATGATGATCATTGCGATCATTATTATTCGGCCTTGTAACTGCACGTGTCGTTTGCTTTTCCTTGCTTTTGTTGTTTTTATGAATGGCGGTTTGGCTGGTATTAAAACTGCTGGGGAACAAGGATGGAGTTATTTCTGTTGGCACAAACCCCGCCCCCCCCCCTTGAATTGAGCCCTGCCCCCCCCCCCCCCCCAAAGCGAGAGCACACCAGTGTCTCCTGTCATCAGCCCCTCTGGCCAGAGAGTAACACCTTTTTTTTTTAGGGGGCGGGGGGTGGTGCTGGTTGTTACGAGAGACTGATGAGGGGCCTGTAACCTAGGCAACCGGATGGGTTGCCAGACACCACACTTTTTAAAATCCTCCTCAGATGCTCTGCCATTGGCCCTCAGCCCTGCCTTCCTCACACGACTGCAGCGCGTCCACCTGTTACCCCCCCAAAAAAAAACAGAAACGAAGTGCGATCCCCCCCTGGGGGACGGCTCCCGGTGGCATGACGATGTGTCATCGCCGGCCTCGCCGGCGACCGTCCGCTCAAGAGAACAAACGACGGCCTCAGGACCCGGAGGGGTCGTACAATCAAAGCCCAGATGGGTCTATTGTCTCGCTGTCACCTTAGGTCATTTACACGTACGTTTAGTTTGCTTGAGTCTGAGCCTGAGCGCATTTGCCATTAGCATTTAGTTCCCATCACCGCTAGCTTGGATTCACACAAATCCCGCCAAACCATTTGTGCCTGCTGTTGCTTTCACATCGCCGGCCTGTTGGAACCGGTTTGATTATTGCGTCGCTAACGACGTCGCCCTCTCATGCTTGTCCTCTGGAATTTGAGTGGATCGGTGTAGATTGGTTTCTCACCGACGGTGAAGCGGACCCACGGTTCATTTGAAGCAATGACTGTCTGAATGAGGTACGAACCTGCAAATCACCTGTTTGCATTTTTTAGCATTTTTATCGGTCTCCTGCAAAAAGCTTTGTATCCAAAGAAAATCTGCTCACAGCAGCAACAACAAATCATGTCTTCAACAACGTACAGCTGTATGGTTCAGGTGCTTGAGGTTTTCAACCAGTATTATTAGTTCTTCAGTTATGTGACACTGACTTTCAATGTGTCTTACAAATTCCACAGAATTCACAAAAACAAAATAACGGACCTGCAAGGTTTTTGCATGACGTAAAGCACTCCATTGTAAAGTGATCAAGTTGAATGGGCTAAACAGAGTGCCCACCATTCATTAACCCTTTAAGGTGCATCACAAATATGTGATTAGAGTGTTCTCAGCTGATCATTCTAATGCTGATGTAACAATTGTCACTGGTAATTGAAGGCGATGGCATTCTAGAACCCTCTAAAAAACATATTTTTTTAAATCTACTCTTCAAAGAGTTCAGTAAACAACTGTCATTTCTTTGTTTTCAGGCTGTGCTATAATACCTTTAGCATTAGCTTCATCTTGCGTTCCATGCCTTCCCACAATGCCCCACGTTATCAAACGCCGTGATGGTGGTTAGCACGATGTTGTCACGCGCCATGCCGTGCCATTAAAACTGCGGAGGCATCAGACTGAAATGAAAAATGCGTTCGTGGTCAGGGTCAGGTCCTCTACTTTGCTGGCGAGCGAGCGAGCGAGCGAGCGCGGACAGGCGAATGTCCATTCGGTGCACGTAGGATTCTCACATTATTGACATTTCTCTTATAGCTGGAGCCCGCAGAGCGTGAAAATAATGCAGGTATCAGCAGCCATGGCGTGCGTCTGAATAGAAAGCGTCGCGCTGCCTGAATCTCGCTCGCACGCTGCAGGGCGAGCAGTCCATCGCTTTCACGCGCATTCAGCCGTATTCCTGCGGGAGATCTACTGACAGGCCAAATTGTTTCTGTATAAATGCTTCTTCCTTTTTTTATTGTCTTTGCCAGTCTGTGGAACCTTCGCACCATCCCGCCGGCTCAGGGGATCACCGGCGCACCCCCGTCTGCTGCGCTATGGGACCACATTTCAAGGAGCCATTCTGCGAAGTTGAAGCATCATGTTATTGTATTTTTATCCCCCCCCCCCCCCCCCCCCCCGCCTCACTCAGAGGTGAATGAAAGGCTTCATTTGAAGCGATCTCAAGCGCTGTACGTGGCCCCGGGGTGCATACTACGAAGCAGGATGACTGAGTTAGCTGGATAACTCAGTAAAACCCGGAGCAGCTACGTGTTCCAGATTTGGGAGGTCACGCACAAGGTCACGTGCAACACTTGAGATCGGTTCAAATGAAGCCTTTCGTTTAGGAACCCTCCAAAACCCGGAACCCCTCCCAAAATCTGGAACATGTACCTGTTCCGGGTTTTACTGAGTTATCCAGCTAACTCAGTCATCCTGCTTTGTAGTATAAACCCCTGATTAGCCTTTAGCAGCAAAACAAAAAAAACAGGTGTTGTCAAAAAATGTTCAGCCCAATGGTCTGTCAGAACCTGTCTACAAAGGTCAGAAACAAGCCCCCCCCCCCCCAAACGGAACTGTCGGCCGGGTTAGAGGGCTCCTCAGGTTTCGCGGTACCTACGCTACAGGTGTATGATATGCTTTTCACAGGCAGGTACATACATGTAATTCCTTTTATCATAGACTGTGTCTGATCGCACCTGCTGCGATCAGCTGGGAGTACCTCCCCCCAAAAAACAGTCACCTGTGGCTTTTTTTTTTTTTTCTTTTCACCTGTGGGTTCATCTTCAAAGTAGCCCATTAGGGGGAGAAAACCGTGGATGTAGCAACACTAAACTAAACACACACCTTTTTAGATATGCCACAATGTTAGTTGTAAGGCCCTCTCTCCCAACCCCCCCCCCCACGGTGACCTGGAACCACTCCCTTCGTAGTTTGTTTGATTAGTTTGATTACAACTAAAATACACCATTAAATACAACTTGAGGTAATGAAATGCTCCACCTCGCGCTCTCTCAGTGGATTATCTCTGGGGTTTGTTTGCCGCCGTAATCCACGCGTGTGCCTTTTTTTTTTTTTTCTTTTTTTCTCTGTTCCTCCCTGAGATTTCGCTAAAAGCAGACGCTCCGGGGATAATGGCTGATCAATTTTAATTACCAGGAGCTCCCAGAAGGAAAGTGACGGTGATTTAAACAGAGCTTCCTGCAGTTGCCGCTGGGCCTGGGGAAGCTTCTAAGTTGACATTTGTGTCTGTAAATCCAGAGCATGTTATATGGGGTTGTGGGAGGGTTTGGGGGCAAATTCATTAATTACCTCATTGATAAAGGGACGTCCTACAAAATGGACGAGACGCGGTATTGCCCAGGGAGAAGTGACCATAATGGAAAGTGCCAATTCACTCGATTGTGCAACTTCCTGGAGGCTTGAATTAAGAATAAGCGATGAGTCAATCTTAGTTTTGTTAGTTACCCACCATACATTGTGGGGTATGGGGGAGTGGAGTTGGGTGGGTGGGGGGGGGGGGGGGGGTGGTATTTGTTTTCCTGTGCTGTGGAGATGGGGGGGGGGGGGACAAAAAAACAGAAGTGACAAAAAAAAATAGCTCAACTCTGAAAACCCCCCCGCCCATATGGAGAGGGCAATGTGACTACCTCCAATTTCCTCAAATATTTGTATCTGTGTGTGTGTGTGTGTGTGTGTGTGTACAGTATGTGTGAGTGTTTGTTTGTTTTTGTGCTTATGTGACTCGTGCATTTTTGTATTGTAAATATACTTCATATTCATGCTGCACAATTTTGTACCTGCGTTCTTTTACATGTACGTATCTAAATAAGTTCTCGTTCTTATATACGCAGCATATTGTTAGGTTTCTGCATTCTGCCTGTTAGTTTGTTTCATTTATGTTTCTGATTTTTACCATGTTTATTTATTCTGATTATTTTGTGCTTTCACTGTTCCATGTTTGGTATTACTGTCACTCCCTGTCGTCGTCACACTATTCGGGAGCCTTTGGTGATTTCGGGTTTCGCTGTATTTCCACTCTCGTTTACTTCCTTCTTTACTAATTACCCTTGTTTATAATACTAATCTACTAATCATTACTAACTGGTTATAATTAGGTTTCTTACTAATACACTAACGACTAACTTGTAAATAATACTAATCAACTAATTTACTAACGTCAGGGAATTAGAGTTTCTACTAACATACTAATTTACTAATGCAATCTCAGTTTCCATCTGCACCTGTCTTTCATTTCTTCTGTCCTATCTCTGAATATCTTAATGTGATTCTCTACTCGCTTCACCTGCATCTAATTTTCGCATTCCTCTACCTCGTTGTGTGCACGGGTCTTCTTCGATCCAGGTCATGTATAGTCTATATGTTATGTGCTAGTCCGGTCCGCGTCTTATGTGTTCCCTCGTTATTGTATTATCAGCTTCCCTTATCGTTTCATTGTGCTCACCTGTGAGCAATTTCCCTTCCCCGCCTCTGCACACCTGTTCCCCATTTTGTCTCTCTTCCTCAGTGTATATAACCCTGTGATTTTAGTCTGTTCTTTGTGAGTTCATCTTCATTGTTTTGCCTCAGTGTTTCTTATGATTTTTTTCAGAGTACCTTCCCAAGTTGTCTGAGTATCTGTTTCCTAGTTTTTGTTATCCCGAGTCCGTCTTTATTTTATTTTTGTATTCTGTCTTCGTTTTGTTTTCTGTTTCCCTTTACACCTTTGTGCCTCTGCTGTGCCTTCCCGGTTCTGACCCCAGCCTGTTCTGTGACTACTCTTTGGACTCTGTTTTTGTCTCCCCGATTTTCGACCCTGCCTGTTGTACCTTGGATTGCTATTTTTCCCTCATTAAACTTCTGCTTAGTCAGTCCTGTGTGTGTGTGTGTGTGTGTACACTTTTTGCATTAATATATTTTTTTTTATTTGCCTTTTGGTGTTGATCATACCCATTCTCTTTAATATTTCTGTATCATTCACCTGAGTCTTAAAATCCACCTTTAACCCTTTGAAGAGTAGGTTTTATTTTATTTTATTTTTTCAAAATTCTGTTCTAGAACTCCATGGCTTACAGTTACCAGTAGTGATTGTTGCATCAGCATTAGAATGTTCAGTTAAGAACACCAGTTAAGAAGTGGTTAAATCCATTGTATGGATCTTGATGTCTCTGCCCTGCAAAGCAGTGTCGATCAAATGTTACTTTTTATTTTTATTTTTTAAATTTTTTAACGAGGTCTCTCTTTAGTTTGCCACTGTGTCCTCTTTGATTGACAGGTGTTACAGACCTTTTTTGACGGCTGACCCCTCCTCTGATGGCTCTGACATTTATCCGCTGGTTGGTAGCCAGGCAACGCAGAGACCCTTGTTTATCACCTGATGAGAGGTTAACGGGGTCTATCAGACACCCTTCCTCCCTGCCAAAACACATCAAAATGTTCTTTTCTCTTTTTTTTTGGCTTCCTCAACCTTAATTGCACCTTTCCAATGATGCCATCGTGGTTACGCCGTAAAATATTCAGTGTTAAATCAACTCTATTATAGTTACTTTTATTCTTATCGAGTACATATGATCCCTTTGTTAGTGTTGAATTAACACTGAAAAATGTACTGGGGAAGGGTTATCTGTAGCAGGGGTGCTTGAAACATGGGGAGGGGTCTCTCAGCCTAGTGCTCATAATTCAATGTTATAAATAAAATGCTGTATTTCTGTATTTATTGTGACACCCCCCCCACCCACACACACACACACACGCTTCTGACAGGATTCCAGAGACCTTGATCTGCGCCTTTTGTGCCTTGCATTGATGTTCTCCGTTTTCCACATAAAATGGGTGTTGGTTCCTGAATTGTCCGTTTGATCAGTCCCTGGTACCTCTGTGAATTGTTTAATATTGAAATGGTGTTTCCCCTGACGGACAGGCTGACCCCTGTAGATGGCTATTAGAACTTCACCACCGTTTCATTTCAGACACGTCCGTAACTGCCACAAATCACCCCGCTGAAAACCTGCTTAAACCGCCTAAATCCTGAAATCAATGGTCCCTCGGTGTTTCACGCTTGTAAGTGCATGTTTCTGCGTCCACATTTTTTTTTTGCAGGTTTCAAACGGGGACATTTTGCCCCTTGAAAAACGACAACTGCAGAAAGGAGAATTATCCTACATTAAACATCTGGAAGATAGCTTCTTAATGGCAGCGTATTCACTTTGACTTTCATCACGTTGTGATTTAAGCTCAAGCGCGTGGAGTCGTACGCGTTTTACTTTGAGCCGCTCGAGATTCAAACAGGATGTTTACCAGTTCTGAGTGGCAATTAATTTTGCCGTGGATGGGTGTTCTTTGAGGAAAGTTCACAATTTTTTTTAGAGCTTGCGGCAAATTCTCGGTGCGGTATTTTCTGTAAAACCGGTAACGCTTGAAAACTAAGGATAGGCATTTGACACCAAAATGATATTAAAACACCGCCTATTTTATTAATCGCAGACCTTATTATTATATATTATTAGCAGATACTGAGTGATACAGATTGACTCAGCATGACAACAGGGGAATAAGTGTGATGATCTGGTTATGTAACTGTGCTTGGGACCACAGTGTTGCGGGTTGGCTTTCTCAAGCAGAGCATTCGCACTGTAGTCTAGTCCCCAGCGAGCTCTGTAATGTGAATCGCTTCAGCAAAATATCCCGTAATATGTAAACTGGTAACAGTCACAGCAGTTCTAACCTAAAACTATTGCATGGGCCTATGTTCTCCAGAAGAACAGCGTTTACATTTACATTGCATTTGGGGGTTTAGCAGATGCTTTACTGGGCCAAATGGGCCCTTTTGGAACAGGGAAGAAATTGTGATAGGTTGCATTTAGATTTTTTTTGGCATTTAGCAGACGCCGTTATCCAGAACTACTTACATAGATTACATCCATGCGTTCGGATCCGAGTTTTTTGCTTTCTTCCAGACGTTCCCATCGCTTGCTTCAAGGGGGGAATCCCCAAATTGGCAGCATGAAATACCGCGGTCGCGCCAAGTGGCGTTCGGTTCCAATTTTTGAAAGGGGGGTGGGAGCAATTACATTCTCTCGCTCCCTCGTTTTTCCTCCCTCCTGCCAAGTGCACAAAAAATGCAAGCATCCAGCAAGAAGGGCATCCCACAATGCAATGCTCCATGAAGAAGAGAGACTGAGCCAGTGTGCCGCCTGTCAACCAGAGGAGAGGTCGCTATGAGGTAGCCCCCTCCTATATCGGTTGCGAGGGCCGTTCAGTTACGTTTCGGTTTGTTCCTCGTCTTATCCTCCCTTGCAGAGCGGGCACCTGTTCGGTTAACTTGTTGCACATCACACATTTTAGCAGAAAATAAATGAAAAAATGAGTGCACTCGAGAGAGACGAGAGCGAGGGAAGGGAATGGGTTAAAGTGGATCTGAATGCTACTCAGGTACCTTTCCTGTTCATAAGGGGCTGCTAGAGAACGGCATCAGAGAATAAGGAAACTTCTGGAAGTTTCATTTTCAACCCAGTTTTCTTCATCCAGCGCTGTAACAGCTCTGTGAGGAGATAAAGAGAATATGGAAAGAGAGAGGGGGGGGGGGGGGGGGGTTACTCACAGTTTAAGTGAAGTACGACCACTGAATCAGAAACTCATACCAAGCTCAACCAGCTATAAGTCGAAATGATAATCACGTTGAATAAAATGGTAAAACCTCTATCTCAGACTGTAAAATGTTCAACCCACTTGATTATTTGCTGTGTTCGATCCCGATTACATTCTGTTACCATCCATTCTACCTTTAGTTTAAACCAAGCCGGCCAGCGAAGGATGGGCCCCCCCTCTCTAGCCAGGTTCCTTCTGAGATTTCTTCCCATCTGGGATTTTTTTCTCACCACCGTTTGAGTGTTTTTCTTCCTACTGGGGAGTTTTTACCTCATTTTGCTGTTTGGGGGTTCAGGCCTGGTTTTTGCCCAATTCTCCTTCTGTTTCTCTGTACAGTGTCTTTGCGACCGTTCTCTGTAAAAAGTGCTATACAAAATAAATTGAATTGAATTGATGGGCAACACGGTGGTGCAGTGGTTAGCACTGTCGCCTCACAGCAAGAAGGGTACCGAGTTTGAATCCCGGCCGAGGGTCTTTCTGTGTGGAGTTTGCATGTTCTCCCCCGTGTCCGCGTGGGTTTCCTCCGGGTACTCCGGTTTCCTCCCACAGTCCAAAGACATGCAGGTTAGGCTAATTAGAGACTCAAAATTGCCCATAGGTATTAGTGTGTGAGTGAATGGTGTGTGTGCCCTGCGATGGATTGGCGGCCTGTCCAGGGGGTATTCCTACCTCTCGCCCAATGCATGCTGGGATAGGCTCCAGCCCCCCCCCCCCCCCGCGACCCTGACCAGGAATAAGCGGGTTAGATAATGGGTGGATGGATGAATTAAAGATTATATCTGCTTTTAGTTCATACTTGTCCTACAACCTGGCAACAAATTGAAGGTGATCTGAACTTCTCAGTGCAGGCTACTAAGCTATAACATGATTTGGCTAAAAATATCATAAGCGCAAAGTCTGTCACCAAAATCTCTTTGAAAAACACATTTTTGACTTTGACCTTTGTCACTGTCTCTGACTTATCTGCTCTGGTTTATGAGCTTTGATCGCCACATTTCATGTTTACCTTTATGTTTAAACTGGCCTTTTGGTTATTACTTACTTATTTAGTCTCATGTGGGATGTACCTTAAGTCATATGTATGAAAAGTGCTTTGTAATTAAAGCCAAATCCAGATTTAATGTAATCTTGGATAAATATCTGCTGAAGCTGCAGCCCCCTGGGAAAAAGGCTGAGCAGAAATGTATTTGTGTGAGTCACTCCAGTAAATAAAAAAAAAAGCTTATTATTTACTAACTATTTAGAACCAAGAACCCATGTAGATCCTACAGCCCAACCATTTTAAAGTCAAAAATAAACGGGTCTGCCATTTTATTACATTTTTCGGAATTGTATAGCAGGAGTGACAGCCTATTCATCAGAAGGATTTTCTGTCTGAATTTCCAAGGCGGAGACAAATAAAATTAATTTAGTGCAACTCGCCACCCAGCCTGACAGCACGGCATCCTGGTGGGCGATTTTCAGACTCGTTTTTAAGACGAACGAGGCAGGCAGTGTGTGGGCATGTCCTTCCCTGCAGACGGGCGAGGTTTGGTGAAAATTAAGGAAATAATTCATACACGTGATGTTGTAATTGCAGGGAGGATGACATCACACGGTCTGGCTTCTGTATTTCATCAGGAATTCAGGGTTCAATGAGATGTTGAACTTTTGTAGTGTAGAGTATTCTGGGGGCAATTGTAACAGGGGGCAATTGCAACACCATAAAAGTGCACCAATCTGAAACAAGCTAGAGCTGAGATTCTATCCAGCAAGCTGGCTAGTTTCATGTGTTCAGGGTTGGGGGCAATTGTAACAAAAAAATTGTGTTACAATTGACCCCTGTTACAATTGCCCCTAGAATACTCTATTGCAAATGAACTTTTTTTGTTGCATTTGTTAGTGCTCACAAAGCAATTAAATATCTATTCCCCTGGCAACTAACTGTGGGGAAAAAAATAAAAATACATAGTATTATTTTTCCCAGAACATGGCACTCAGTAACTGTAATATTTCAATAATTTTCAGCTGCATTTCCTCAATCTCTTGAGCCCACAATAGGCTCGCCCATCATTGACCTGCTCTTTATTAATGTGCGCCCTGACATGAGTTCCAATATGCCGTTTTATTCATTTAGTTTTTTTTTTGTTTTTTTTTGTAAAACCAATTCTATCGACAGTATAACTTGTGCAGTTCAGACAGGAGTCCGCAACTCTTTTCCTGTAGGACTGCCGTGTATTTTGTGATGAAATTTGTGACGTGCAGCAAGCAAACTTAACAGGTGCTCTGCAAGGGAGCATTGACGAGAAGAAAACCAAAACGGAGCTGAACGGCCCTCGCAAACCGATATAGGAAGTGCAACCCCCATAGAGTTGAACCGTAACCACCCAATTGCATTGTGGGATTCCCTTCTTGCGGGAAGCTTGCATTTTATGCCCTTGGTGGAAAGGAGGATAAATGAGGGAGTGAGGGAATATAATTACTCCCTCCCCTTTCTTTAATTGGAACTGAATCCCACTTGGTGTGGCTGCCATATTTCATCCTGGCATTTTGGGGATTCCCCCTTGAAGCAAGGGAAGGGAACGACAGGAAGAAAGCATAAGGTTTTGCAGCCCAGGTTTGTACTTCCACCCAGGGGTGTAGCACGAAATTCTGGGCCCCCATGCCAATGCAGGGGCCTGAGTAGTCAGCGCTCCTATACGATTCCCCTGCTTACACCTGTAAGCCTGGCTCAATTAATCAGCTGTATACCCCGATGCTTGTTCACTTACAGATCAGAGGGTCCCCCCCCCACGTGTATGCTGGCTCTTGTCACAGCCAATCTCTTGATCAAGTTGTTGAAAAACAGGTGTTTTAAGTGCTTTCAGAATGGCTTTCTTAAACATAGTTTAATTTTAATTGCATGCACGTTTAGCTTGTTGATTTAGTTTAGCATCCAGGTGTCAATACTTTCTGGGGTTTTTTTTTTTGCGTTTCACTTATTTTACCTGTCAATCATTTTTATTCGACTAAGGAAGTAAATTAGAACAGAAGAAGAAGAAGAAGAAGAAGAAGAAGAAGAAGAAGAAGAAGAAGAAGAAGAAGAAGAAGAAGAAGAAGAAGAAATGGCCCTCCTTACCCATCTCTGCAATAAGGGAACTGACAGAAACTAACCAGAACGCTACGGTATTCTACATGACGAATGGGCATTGCAAGAGACCGCGGGATTGCAAGATTATCATAAGTATTGGTCTGGGACGAGTTGCAGGCACGTGAATCCTGTCACAAATTGGTTGAGGCTTTCAGTGGGTGGAAGTGCACGTTCCTGTTGGTGTTTTCACGTGACGTCTTCGGTGTTCATAACCAATTCATTTATTTATTACACATGCTGTAGGACCAGACACAGACATGCTCGAAAAGGGATTACACCCCGAAAATGGTTACACTCAATCACTTGTGCGTGTGTGTGTGTGTGTGTGAGAGAGAGAGAGAGAGAGAGAGAGATATTAAAGTTCAATTTGAATTGAAAAAAATTAGTAGCAGATGCAGCACTTATGTATAACATGGCACTGCATATCAGTGCATAAAAAGGTCTGGCCCCTCAGAATTGTAAAGTTGTCCTTTTTGTAATCTAGTAGCTCAGGAAAATCTTGATCTATGATTTGCATCTCCTCGTATCCGACTTAAAGTGGCGAATTTAAAAAGAGAGATAATCATTTCTCAATTGTAAAGCATTTGCGACTAATAATCCAATTTCTACTGAAATAAATAGCATGCCCATCAGGGACAGATGCACTTTAGAGGCAGACTTTCGAAAAGCATCCACAGAGCGCAACAACTTGTTCCTTTGAAACATCACCCCGTTGATGAGGTCGCTGCGTGATGTAGGCTAATACGCGGCGTCTTCTCAAAACCCCTGCTGCGGCATTGGAGTGTATGAAAAGCCCCTGTCTCTTAATTCCTTCCGCAACAGTTTGAGAGCGGGAGGGGCACGAGCACCGAAGGGCGCTTTGAGGAATTATGCCGGTGACAAGCAGTTCTCACCCACAACGCTAGCGTTTAACTACATAGGTATTACACAGACAGATATCTGTATCCGCGCGAACTGCTTTTTCTTCTTCTAAAATGAGTGGTCGACAACGGAGAACATTTGCCAGGCAGCGGAATCTCACTTGATCGTGTTCATATTTTAGTTAAGAAATAGCTTTGGGGGGGGGGGGGGGGCGAAAACAAACCCCGCAGATATCCTGAAAGTGGAATATTTTTAAAAAATATGGAAACATTCTGTTTCGCCAATTGTTATCTCTTTCACGGCATAAAGGAGAAGCCATTCAGGAGGAGACTGGGTAAGGATTACGGGAAAGTACAGTGTTTCATTTAATAATAACTGCGTGGTTTGTGCGCCGTTGGGTTCGGAACGCACCAACTCGCGCTCCTCGAGCATATCCGTCGCGTGTGGGTTACCTTTTGGCTGCCTCTACTTCTGACACTTTTGAGGACCTGTTGTGCGTTCTGTGATGGATAAATAACATTAAAATAAATAACAAGCCGGACACGTTCATTTACTTGGTCCTGGTATATTTTCAACATCAGAAACAACAGGTAAGTTTCGTCTCAATTCGCATGATCATATCCTACAATTCGAGTTGGTGTCTGCTTCTTTTTATCAGACCAAAATAGTCTACAATACACGTAATTTATGTAGGCTAGTCCAGTAGTCAAGGTTATGGCACATTTCAGAAACGTTTAATGCACAGCTATATGTGTGAATAGGCTACATACCCTACGCTTCCATTACCGCCAGCACGCAAAAATATGTATAATTTACAATGTAATGCATTAATCTACTATGGTAGCCTACAATATTCCCACATGAACCCATAGTTTTGACTGTCATAATATGTCGTGCAGAAATGAGCAGTGTTTCAGTGTGTTTTCCTGCTGTTTACTCGTTCTGTGCGTCCATGCATTTATCTCTAGGAAGTGTCGGGTAACCCCCTGCGCTTATAGTCGCCTTTAAATAATGGCAACTTATAGAAAATTTAATAAATCGAAAGATAAATAAAGGTGTGCTATAAATAGCCCATAAGAAAGAGGGTTTATAAAAGTAGGCTAATGAAACCTTCTGGTTTTGTAACACCTTTCGTATTCACACAATAGTGAAGGCAATGTTGCATCAGTCATCTTCAATATTCATAATAATTGTACTTGTGTCTTAAGTACCGTCTAAGTGGACAGAAGAGCCCCGTCTTCCAATCCACGAGGCTGCTTGTGAAACGCAGACCCGCTATGAAAATTGTTACGCGTCGAATGACAGCAACCACCTGCAATATCAGACCGCACTCTGCAAAACACCAGTTAATTATTAACTGCTGATTCTTACTTTATCTCGTGTAAAATGCGTTTAAAATGTACAGTTTTTCGACTTTTGTAGCCGCCAAATTATTTAAGATGTAAAACGCGCAATTAAGGAAGGGTTTATCAGACCGTTTAAAGCAGGCTCCCGGTGCATACAGAAATTGGTGTATGAGAATCGAGAGAATAATTCGCTTCGCCTTAAATTGAATGGCAGGGAAAAAGCGCATACCTGGCCTAGCCGTTGCAGGGTATCTGTCATTACAGGATCAACCTTCTCACATTAATGTGACGGCCAATTTTGAAATTTCCTTGTAAAGCCCCACGCATGTGGAAAACCAACCATACTTAAAGCGTGTAAGATAATTACCGCATAGTTGCGTATGTCGTCTTGTTAATTTAAAGCCTACGTGCATTAGCCTACATCCAAGTTTAGGTGATAAGGCAGTGCGTAGGGTCACAGTGAACCTAGGCTAGCCTACTTGCCAATGACAGGAAACAGGTAAAAGCGCACGGTCCCAGCCGTAAAAAAAAAATCCATCTGTTCCCACCGCTACAAGACGACTCGAATGGTATTTGTTAAAAGGGGCAACCTACTTCTTGTTGGCGCGGGGACCGGACAGAGCGCTGCGATGTTTATGATTTGAAATGTCTGGCATTTGCACTATTAGCCTACGGCTGTCTTAGAAAACAGAGTGTAGTAGACCAAACATAAAAATTTGCTCAATCAATTCCGTATTAACGCTGATAGGTGTGGAAGAAGTAGCCTACAAGATGTAGACTACTTGTAAGAGCCTGTACCATCACATTAATATTTTTGTGGGGATGATGGAGGTTTTTTTGTTAGATTTTTCCTTAAATATTTTTTTGCTCACAGCGAAGCATTAAACGCAAACAAGAATTATACAGAAAAATATACGATAGGAGGATAATTATTAGGCTACACGATTGCACTTAAAAAACGTAGCACAAACATGGCGAAGTAAACGTCCCACTCCCAGTCCTCTCTGTGATACATATCGTCGATGTTTGTGTGCGGCAGTGTTTGAATAGGAACCAACCAATTCTGAGGTAAACCAGTCAATTCATACTACAGAATTAACATCATTATAAAGCAGCGGTCCCCAACCCAGCGGTCCCCTACAGGATCTACTATCCTGTAGGTTTTCATTTCAACCATAATTGGGCACACCTGATTCTACTAATTAGCAGCTCAGCGAGATCTCTAGCTGTTGAATGAGGTGCTTTGTTAAGAGTTTGAGTGAAAATATACAGGACAGTAGATCTACAGGAACAGGGTTGCTGATCAGTTCTAAAGCAATCCGATTGTACAATGAGACACAAAAAGTTTGTGCAGTGCAGTCGTAGCCTAATTAAATTATCTACATTACTAAGTGTGTGCTGTAAATCAATAGTGCACATTAAACAGGTTACATATGTGAGGATATCCTGGCCATTGCTGGTTATGAGTGGAGTCTTCCAGTATGAGTGGAAGTACCCAACAAACTACAGCCTCCATCTGTTGTGTTGAAGTGAAACCTTCAGTTGGACTGTGTGCTTGTGGTACTTGGTATCCATTCAATCCTGACCCTGTAGCACTCTAACCTAGCCCTAACACCTGATTAGTTTGCAAATAATTTTTGGTTTCATTGTTCATTTAATGTAGTTTAAAATCCACAAGGGTAGTTTTGTTCTTGTTTGTATAATGTTCAAATAGTGTAGTCAAACAATTTATCAACCGCTTGTCTCTCTTGGGACTTTCCCCCTCTAGGTATTTTTTGCACTTTGACCTCTGACCTTGTGTTGCACTTGTGTTCGCATTGTAAGTCGCTATAGATAAGTAAAGTGAAGTAGATGAAGGTGTGATGGTGGCGGAATTAACTTTTCACAGTGGGTCAGGAGGCTTCTGATCCAGATTCTCCTCAAAAGTGTTCATTTAATCATTATAACACTGCTCAATTACGGTTACCATCCATCTAGAAGCAATGTATGTTTCTAAACATGTTACTGGCATGTTTACCACTGTGTTACATCACCTTTCCTTTTAACAACACTCAGTAATCTTTTGGGAACTGATGGGAGACAGGTCTGGACCACAGGCAGGCCAGTCTAGCACCCGTGCTCTCTGACTACGAAGCCACGCTGTTGTAACACGTGCAGAATGTGGCTTGGCATTGTCTTGCTGAAATAAGCTGGGACGTCCCTGAAAAAGACGTCGTCTAGATGGCAGCATATGTTGCTCCAAAATGTATATGTACCCTTCAGCGTTAATTGTGCCTTCACAGATGTGCAAGTTACCCATGCCATGGGCACTAACACACCCCCATACCATGACAGATGCTGGCTTTTGAACCTTGCGTTGGTAACAATGGGGATGCTCCTTTTCCTCTTTGGCCCCGAGAACACAACGTCCATTATTTCCAAAAACAATTTGAAAGGTGGACTTGTGAGACCACAGCACACGTTTCCACTTTTGTGTCAGTCCATCTCAGATGCGCTTGAGCCCAGAAAAGTCGGCGGCGTTCCTGGATGTTGTTGATATATGACTTACGCTTTGCGTAGTAGAGTCTTAACTTGCATTTGTAGATGCAGCGACGAACTGTGCTTACCGAATACGGTTTTCCGAAGTATTCCTGAGCCCATGTGGTTGCATTCATGTCGGTTTTTTAATTCAGTGCCGTCAAAGGGATCGAAGGTCACGGGCATTCAATATTGGTCTTGCCCTTTACGCACGGAGATTTCTCCAGATTCTCTGAATCTTTTAATAATATTATGGACTGTAGATGGTGGAATCCCTAAATTCCTTCAATTGTTGCTCTTAAACTGTTGGACTATTCACTCATGCAGTTTTTCGCAAAGTGGCAAACCTCCACCCATCCTTGCACGTAAACGCCGAGCCTTCGTCGATGCTCCTTTTATACCCAGTCATGATAGCATCACCTGTTACCTATTCACCTGTTTACCTGTGGAATGTTCCAAACAGGTGTTTTTTTTGGGAACGTGTTGCAGGCATCAAATTCGGAATTAGCGTATATTTGCAAAAATCTATAAAGTTGATAAGGTAAAACGTTAAATATCTTTTCTTTGTACTGTTTTAAATTAAATATATGTAAAAGAGAATTTACAAATCACTGCTTTCTGTTTTTATTTGCAAATGTTTTGGAATTGGGGTTTGTATTTTCATTTTATCTTCGCCTGACATTTTTTCACATTTTTTCACATTTTTCTTGCATACAATTTTTCAATGGAGGGGATTGGGCGGGTTTAGAATGGAGGAGGGGACTTGTTTGATTGTAAACACAGGACCACAGCAAGGCTGAAAATCCTGCATAGTGCACATTTAAAACATCAAAAGCTATACTAAAGCTACAATAAAATCTTGTTGTATGAATAATTACATTATATTTTTCATGATTAGAACAATAACATCACAAGATTCAACAATAATGACCCATGTTGCTAACATTGAATCATGTGAATTCAAGAGAAATAACAGCAAATATATGGCATAAAACATATAAAATACATAAATATGTTATTAATATACAAACCCCAATTCCAAAAAAGCTGGGACAGTATGTAAAATGAAAATAAAAACAGAAAGCAGTGATTTGTAAATTCTCTTTTACATATGTTTAATTGAAAACAGTACAAAGAAAAGATATTTAACGTTTTACCTTATCAACTTTATTTTTGTAAATACATGCTAATTCTGAATTTGATGCCTGCAACATGTTCAAAAAAAGTTGGGACAGTGGCAAAAAAAAGACTGGGAAGTTGAAAAAACACCTGTTTGGAACATTCCACAGGTAAACAGGTGATGCTATCATGACTGCGTATAAAAGGATATCAAAAGACTCTTGATATCTTATTTTCAGGTACGCTTACAAGCGATACTATAACCTCTCTGCATTTGAATGGATCTCTCTGGGAATTGGGGGTGGGACTAGATTAAGCTATAATTTACATGGGAATAGTATGGAACCCATGGTTGGCTAAATGGCTGTAAGTCATCAAGGGTCTGAGGTATCAAACGAGCCTCAAACCATCACTCTGCTGCCAGATATGCAGTAGATATGGATGGATCACTTTAGGGGTGGTTTTTCCTGACTCATTTTTTTATTGAACTTTTATGGAAAAATAAGTCAGGAGAAACAAACCTTCAAGTGACCCATCCATATCTACTGCATATCTGGCAGCAGAGTGAGGCTCGTTTGATACCGCACCCCCTTGGTGACTTACAGCCATTTAGCCAACCCTGGGTTCCATACTATTTATTTACAGCTTAATCTAAACCCACCCTCCAATTCCCATAGACATCCATTCAAATGCACAGAGGTTATTGTAAGGGGGAGGCAAATGGTTTGGAGGTCCAAACGCTACTAAAGGGGATTCTTTAAGTGTCCAGTACCGAACACCAATGAGACGGACGAAATCCGCGAAATTTGCAAAGCCCAGAAAACGTTGCACCTGTTTTACAGATGATGGAGTGGACCAATTTAATACTGCCGAAACCTTTTCTGGATCCATACGGACCTTTCCTTCCGAAATAATGAACCCAAGAAAGGAAACAGTGTTAGAATGAAATGAACACTTCTCCGCCTCAACAAATAGCCATGCCTTTAAAAGAACTGTCAAAACCTGCCTGACATGGGAAATGTGAGTCGACAGGTTAGAAGAGAAAATTAAAATGTCGTCCAGATAAACTAACACAAATCTCTCCAGCATCTCTCGAAGCACGTCGTTCACCAAAGCCTGGAAGACAGAGGGGGCGCTAGTGAGCCCGTACGGCATCACCTGGTACTCGTAGTGGCCGCTATGAGTATTAAAAGCGGTCTTCCATTCATCGCCCTCACGCACACACACTAAGTTATAAGCGTTGCGGAGGTCGAGTTTGGTAAAAATAGTTGCCCCTTGAAGGTGCTCAAATGCGGAATTCATAAGGGGCAGTGGGTACCGGTTCTTAATGGTAATTTCATTAAGGCCACGATGCACGGCCTCAACCCTCCATCCTTTTTTTTAACAAAAAAAACCAGCGCCAGCTGGTGAAGTGGAGGGTCTAATAAAACCATTAGCTAAGGCTTCCTCGATATACTCCTTCATAGCAGAGCTCTCAGGAGCCGATAAGGAGTATAGGTGCCCTCTAGGAGCAACAGTGCCCGGGTACAGATGTATAGCACAATCATAAGATCGGTGCGGGGGTAAGGTAGTGGCTCATTGCTTGCTGAATACTTCAGCCAGGGTGGTGCACTCCACAGGTACATTGGCTGGCAAAGGAAAATCAAGCACCCCTGCCACTTCAATACTCTCTACCTCAGCAGGCGAATCAGGAACGGGAGACCACATGATCTCTGATTCAGAGAGCTCCTCAAGAGATGCCTCCTCCCAGGGAGAATACCCGTCGGCCAGGGAATCCCAAGCCAAGCTCTCCTCATCTGCCTCGGAGAGAGGTGTAGGATCCTCTTGATCAGATGAGGAACTAAGCTCCTCCAGATCACTGAAAGAACTGGATTCAGAACCGTGACCACGCCCCCTCGACACGAGAGACGCAGTTAGCTGACAGTGTGAAACACATTGAGGCCCCCATTGAATAATAACAGCATCGTTATTGCCCCAATAAATAAACGGGCTGTGTCGAACCAGCCAGGCATGTCCTAAAACTAGAGGGTAGGCTGGAGAATCGACTAAAAGAAACTGAATATGCTCCGAATGGCCTTTTAGTGAAACGTGCATATTTAAGGAGCCAGAAATTTCATGGAGAGACGTGACTAGGCGGGGCCGTACGAGGCGATGGATAGGAACCCTATGTTCTTTAGCCCATCTGGTATCCATAAAGCACTCAACTGCTCTGGAATCAATAAAAGTGGTGACATTAGTCGATCGCTGATTCCAGAGCAGTTGAACGTGCAAGAGCGTCCGAGGCACCGAATCATGATGTCTCGCTAAGGACCCCCGGTTCCCCTAGTGAGACCCCCCTTCTCCCTGCAGCTTGGGACATTGTTCTCTTAAATGCCCACTGCGCCTGCAGTAACGGCACGACTCCAGCCGAGGCCTAGACCGCCTAGGTTCGCGCACAGAAGCGCCGTCAACCTGCATAGGCTCTTCCTGATTAATAGGGACATGGGAGGGAGCGGCAACTGAAAATGTTGCAGACGGAGAAGAGAAATAGCGGGTAGCCCGAACTCCTATGTTACCTCTCTCTTTCTCTCGCTCTCATTCCCTGATACGGTTATCGATGCGAATAGCTGTGGACACCAGGGCATCAAATATAGCAGGCGGTTCGAGCACTGCCAGGGCATCTTTAATAGGGTCCGCGTTAATAAAGAGTGAAATTAAAGGACCCTCAGACCACCCTGTCTCTCCGGCCAGTGCTCGGAACCCGATGGAAAAACCTGCTACGGTATCGGTACCCTGGCGGAGATGGGTTAGTCGCATGGTGGACTCTTGCCCAGAGACGTCATGATCAAAGACTAACTCCATCTCGTCCATCAGTTTCTCCGCATCGTTCATAATAGGGCTATTAGCCCGAATCAAGGGACTAGCCCAGTTGAGACCGGTACCAGTGAGTAGCGAGAGGATAAGGGCTACCCGAGAATTTTGATTTGCAAAGCGCACGTGCTGAGCTTTAAAAAAAATTTAACATTGTGTCAGAAACGCCCTGCACTTCCCTGACTGCCCGTCATAACGGAGAGGCATTTGGAGTTTGGGCTCCTTCCGCGTGAATGGGATGGGCGGCAGGGGAGGAGTACCATATCAGGGGCGGATGCTTGTGCACATAGGTGTTATATTAGCCAGGGTTAGTTGGTGGACACTCTCCGCCAACTCGCGGAACCAACCCTCCTTGTACCCGAAGCTGGGTCATTAATTGGTCTTGCTGAACTGACATGTTCTGCTGCTGAGTCCTGGAGAGCTCGAAGACCCTCCTCATAAGCGCTCAGCACAGACAGCGGGGGTAGCCCCGTCCTGATCAGCGGCTATGTGTGTAGCTGGCACCTCCATGTGGCTTGCTTGTACTGTAAGGGGGAGGCGAATGGTTCGGAGGTCCAAACGCTACTAAAGGGGATTCTTTAAGTGTCCAGTACCGAACACCAATGAGACGGACGAAATCCGCGAATGAGGGAGAAAAAACAGAAAGAATAAGCAGCTCCAGCTCTCTCAACTGGTGAGCAATATTAAGGAGACTGACAAAAAATAATAGCGACCCGCAAATAATCGGGGCGAACGAGACTCCGTAGGCTGGAGAAAATAGAAAATAAAATAATGCCTCTCTCTCTCGATAGAGAGAACACCAGAGAGGGAGGCCCAGAGCAAACAGAAAAACAAACTGTCTCAGGGAGACCAGAGCGATAGCAGGAGCGAGGGACAGAAAGAGCAAAGGAAATGTGTTCCTATGTGTCTAAATGCACAAAAAGGCAAGTCCCTCGTAACTCCAAAGCAGGGCAGTGAAGGCAAGAGGTCTCCTTTGAGTGCCTACCTATACCTTACCGGCTTTAAGTCAACAATAAGCGAATGACAAGCAAGCACCGGAAGGAGGAAATCCTAGGCTTAAATAGCCACAGGAAATCCGCAACAGGTACACTCACTAATAGCCGGAAAGGACGGAAACCCCGGCATGGAACACCGAAAAATCCGATAGATTACCCCGTCGAGCAGAAAGAAACATACGATCACAGAACAAAGGAAAAGCAGGCCGCAAACCATGACAGTTATAGTATCGCTTGTAAGAGTACCTGAAAATACGATATCAAGAGTCTTTTGATATCCTTTTATATTTGTGTTCTGTCGAAGACGGTGTAAGTCACTTTGGATAGCAACGCCTGCTAAATGACTGTAAAGTGCAGGGACAGTGACTTTGAGCTGCTACAGTGCTAAATGACTGTAAAGTGCAGGGATAGTGACTTTGAGCTGCTACAGTGCTAAATGACTGTAAAGTGCAGGGACAGTGACTTTGAGCTTCTACAGTGCTAAATTACTGTAAAGCGCTGTGGAGGCCCGGTGTGGCCGTGGCGGCGAGCGCTGTGGAGGCCTGGTGTGGCCATGGCGGTGGCGGTGAGCGCTGTGGAGGCCCGGTGTGGCCCTGGCGGCGAGCACTGTGGAGGCCTGGTGTGGCCATGGCGGTGAGCGCTGTGGAGGCCTGGTGTGGCGGTGAGCGCTGTGGAGGCCCGGTGTGGCCCTGGCGGCGAGCACTGTGGAGGCCTGGTGTGGCCATGGCGGTGAGCGCTGTGGAGGCCTGGTGTGGCCGTGGCGGTGAGCGCTGTGGAGGCCTGGTGTGGCCGTGGCGGTGAGCGCTGTGGAGGCCTGGTGTGGCCGTGGCGGTGAGCGCTGTGGAGGCCTGGTGTGGCCGTGGCGGTGAGCGCTGTGGAGGCCTGGTGTGGCCGTGGCGGTGAGCGCTGTGGAGGCCTGGTGTGGCCGTGGCGGTGAGCGCTGTGGAGGCCTGGTGTGGCCGTGGCGGTGAGCGCTGTGGAGGCCTGGTGTGGCCGTGGCGGTGAGCGCTGTGGAGGCCTGGTGTGGCCGTGGCGGTGAGCGCTGTGGAGGCCTGGTGTGGCCGTGGCGGTGAGCGCTGTGGAGGCCTGGTGTGGCCGTGGCGGTGAGCGCTGTGGAGGCCTGGTGTGGCCGTGGCGGTGAGCGCTGTGGAGGCCTGGTGTGGCCGTGGCGGTGAGCGCTGTGGAGGCCTGGTGTGGCCGTGGCGATGAGTATAAAGGCTGAGCGACACTGGTTCCTGTGGCGGACAGGCTCTTAGCGGCGCGGCTCTGATGGCCTCCCTAACAATGCAAGCCTGGAGGGCAGAGGCGGGAAAATAGAACCGTTGGAGGTTAAAGCAATCGCAGATCTCTCGTCACCGTCTTATATAAGACGTACCCCCCCCCCCCACATCTTCTCAGCTGAGTCCCTTGTGGTTCTGCCGGAGTCACTCGTTGCTTTGGCCCCTCCCACATGAGATCATTCCATTAGCAGGTGGCTAATGGGCAAAGTGTGGTAATTACCCCAGAGGCGGGTGGGAGGTGGGTAAGGGGAGGCACGACGACTGTCAGATGGGGTTTCAGGAAGTGCCGACATCCCAAAGGTCAGAGACACGGAGCCCATCATGTGGAGTAGTCCGGCCCCCCCCTCCCCCCTTACCATTCTGACTCACTACCTCTCAACCCCCCTTCCCCCCGCCTCCCCCGTCTTCCCACCAGCTCAACACCATAGACACTATCTACCCTCTAGATCTGGGTCCTCAATCTTATCCAGCAAGGGCCGGTGTAGGTGCAGGCTTTTGTTCCAACTAAGCAGTAACACACCTGATTCTACCAATCAACCACTAGAGTCTTTGCTAAGGACCTTGTTTAGTAGAATCGGGTGTGTCACTGCTTGGTCGAAGCAAAAGCCTGCACCCACACCGGGCCCTTACTGGATAAGATTGAGGACCCCTGCACTCGATGCTCAGCTCTCTATTATTAACAGTGACAGTCCATTGTCTCCGGAATGCCGAAACAGTCCCGAGTGGGCGCATTCTTCCCAACAGCTCATTAAAGGGGGGGTTTTCACCCCAAACTCAAACTCATCCTGCCACTGAAATGGGAAAAAAAAAATGTAATAGCGGTGGGATCAATAAAAGACAATGGCATCAGATGAGGCTTTACTCTCCCTCTTAGGAGAGTGTGTCCAGGCATGACACTGAGACAGCGGGCCAAGCGGGAAGCCCCGTTACCAAGCGGAACGTCCTGTCGTTAGCGAGCAGAGAGCAGCTCAAGCAATTAGGCAGGATTACACCTTAAAAGGGATAACAATTATGGGTGAGGAGCATAGAATATGTATGTATGTACGTACGCGGATGATGTGTTACTGTTTTTGAAGGACCCTGAGTCTATAGTGTGCCTATAGAGTGATGAATTTCTTACAATACGGATCTTATTACCAAGCGGCAAGCGTTACCTGTCATTAAGAAGCAGAGAAGCAGAGTGTGTGGAGAATCTGTGAGGCTGGAGTTGACTATCTATGTGTGTGTGGAGAATCTGTGAGGCTGGAGTTGACTATCTATGTGTGTGGAGAATCTGTGAGGCTGGAGTTGACTATCTGTGTGTGTGTGGAGAATCTGTGAGGCTGGAGTTGACTATCTGTGTGTGTGGAGAATCTGTGAGGCTGGAGTTGACTATCTGTGTGTGTGTGGAGAATCTGTGAGGCTGGAGTTGACTATCTGTGTGTGTGTGGAGAATCTGTGAGGCTGGAGTTGACTATCTGTGTGTGTGTGGAGAATCTGTGAGGCTGGAGTTGACTATCTATGTGTGTGTGGAGAATCTGTGAGGCTGGAGTTGACTATCTGTGTGTGTGGAGAATCTGTGAGGCTGGAGTTGACTATCTGTGTGTGTGTGGAGAATCTGTGAGGCTGGAGTTGACTATCTGTGTGTGTGGAGAATCTGTGAGGCTGGAGTTGACTATCTGTGTGTGTGGAGAATCTGTGAGGCTGAAGTTGACTGTGTGTGTGTGTGTGTGTGTGTGGAGAATCTGTGAGGCTGGAGTTGACTATCTGTGTGTGTGGAGAATCTGTGAGGCTGGAGTTGACTATCTGTGTGTGTGGAGAATCTGTGAGGCTGGAGTTGACTATCTGTGTGTGTGTGGCGAATCTGTGAGGCTGGAGTTGACTATCTGTGTGTGTGTGGAGAATCTGTGAGGCTGGAGTTGACTATCTGTGTGTGTGTGGAGAATCTGTGAGGCTGGAGTTGACTATCTATGTGTGTGTGGAGAATCTGTGAGGCTGGAGTTGACTATCTGTGTGTGTGTGGAGAATCTGTGTCCTGACACGCCGTGCGTTCCCCCCGCTCTCCCAAGCCCCAGCCGCGTGAGATGCCCTAGCCGCGATGTCGCAGCTGTACTACCGCCGGACGGATAACTCGTCGTACCGCGACCGCATCCCGCTGCGTATCGTGAGGGCGGAGTCGGAGCTGTCGCCGCTGGAGAAGGCCTACCTGAGCGCCGTGGAGAAGGGCGACTACGCCAGCGTCAAGCAGGCGCTGGACGAGGCCGAGATCTACTTCAAGATCAACATCAACTGCATCGACCCGCTGGGCCGCACGGCGCTGCTCATCGCCATCGAGAACGAGAACCTGGAGATCATCGAGCTGCTGCTGAGCTTCAACGTGTACGTGGGAGACGCGCTCCTGCACGCCATACGCAAGGAGGTGGTGGGAGCCGTGGAGCTCCTGCTCAACCACAAGAAACCCAGCGGGGGGATGCAGGTAGGAGGCGCGCGTTAACACACACACACACACGCGTGCACGTACAATCATACAGGCAGGAACACGCATGCGCACACATGTACAGCCACACACACATGCATGTAGATACGCATGTATGTACATGTGTGCAAACACACACACACACAGGTATGCACATATGCAGGCAGGAACACACACCACACACACACACACACACACACACGCAGATACACACATATGCATATGCGCAAACACAGAGGCAAGAACACACATGCTCATGTACACAGATGTACAAACACTCCACACATACACACACAAACACTCACACACATGTACACTACCCCCACACAAACACACGCGTGCATACAGACACATTAGAATTTTTTATTTGAGACCAGCCTTAACAAGGGGGTCCACAGTTTTTGTGCACATGCACGTTTAAGTATACATGAATGCACAAATGTGCACAGACACAAAAACAAGCATGTACATGTATACATATATGCACATGCACACACAAAAATGCAATGTGCCAACATGCACAAACACACACACACACACACACACACACACACACACACACACACACACACACACACACACACACACACACACACACACACACTCACAAGTAAACTGACTCTTCTTCATAGAAACGCTTTTTTCACAGACTGTTATTCTTTGTGAGAAAACTTTGCTTTTCTCTTTTACAAACTGCATTTGACCACATCTTCAAGGTCACACTGTTTGTGCCCCACAAGTCACTAAATGCATCTAACAGGGCCTCTCATCCTAGACCAAGACAGACGAGGTTTGCAGCACACCAAATGCAATAGGGATTAAATACACGATCAGAAAAAGGCTTGGCTTGTCATCATAGGGGAACCCTTTTTAGCTATTTAAGGAAACCCTGTACAGTAGGTGTTAAAAGTGTGACAGCTCCCAGATTGGACCATTGTGTCCCTACAAAGAACCCTTGAACTATATAGGGTTCCCCTATGGAGACACAGAGGAGCTTTCTGCTTGCCTTGCCTGCCAGTCAATCAGGGTAACAGCAGGGAGGGATTGACAACAACTGATTGGGCCCACTGACTGGAATCAAACCGCATTCTCCCGCGCCTTCAGACCTCTTGAAAATTCATGACAAGACAAAAAAAAAAAGAAAAGCTAGCGTGATATGCTAATTCCTGAACTTTACACGTCTGTAGAGCTTGACAGAGAAAGCGGAGGCAGGGAGACTAAACGTCTTCCTCGCGGTACACAGGCACACCTTTTTTTAAATAAATAAAAAAACGGTGAAACAGCTGCTCTCGTTACACAGCGCAGCAAGGGAAATGTCAGAAGCGTTTTATTCAGTTACTGAAGCGAAATTAAATGGAAGTTGCTTTCTTCTTGTGGGCATTGTGGATGTGGATGTCGAAAGGAAACGAGCACATCGCCGGGTGGATACGGAGAATTATTTAGGCATTTTTAATACTTCCCCGAGGCATTAATTTCCATTTACCAAGGGCTTCACTTCTCTGGTTTTTTTAAAGGAGCCAATAAATTGCTCATTTGCCTCAGGTTATACAAGAGTATTGGAAAGGTTGTCTGTCTGTGACACGAATAGACCAAATCTCACTCGCAGAGGTGATTAAATTTAACCACGTTAACAGAGATAATCTTATTTTTTTTCTTCTTGTAGTCCTTATTGAGATTTATGAAGCCTCGTCTTGGTTCGGCCGCTCCGGGAGAGCCCAGTGGGAATGAGATGCAGCTATACCGGCCATCGCAGCTGCATCCGCGGCGGCGGCGTGTCACGATGTCTCGGCCGCCGTTGCGCTAACGTTTCGAGAACGTTGCGCTTTGTTCTTGCGGTTACCTCGCTTAATTATCTCGCCGCAGCTGCGGTTGCAGCCGGGCGTCAGCGGTGTGAGATTACCCCGTCGTGTACGTAGGCGCATCGCACATTTTTGACGAGAAGCAGCGGAGACAAGTGTTGTGTTGGTGAGATATATATATATATATATATGGGGGGGGGGAAATCTATGAAACTTATCACTTGCATCCCCCTCTGCTTGAAAGACAAACTGACAGTTGAGAGCTGCATCTCTTGCCCCTCCCGTTTCGTAAAGCTCTTTGTGACATCATTCTTGAGGTCGTTGACCCACCATGCTGTTCTGGGATTGGTCAGTCGTCCCTCTGCAGAATACAGTTTGCAAGAATCGGAACTATCAAACATCAGTGCTGCAGTGTACGTATCTCCTGTCGTATGCATATATTTCAATAAGCATAGAAATGCATAAGAGGTAAAATGTCAGAGAGAATGCAATTTGCGTGCACTCGGGCCCCATGGAAATATCTCACATTGGGGCCCACCAACCCAGACCACCCCCATTCCTGCACAATTATAGTACAATCTTTTTTTTTTCAGCCAGCCCCCTTCAAAACTCCCCTCACCCCCCGCCGTACGGCAACACTGCGTGTACTGCACCAGTTTTCAACGGCGTGATTATTTCTTCCGGAAAGCATGCCTAGTAACATGAGTCGGCCATTTTGTCTCCACACGGCCAATGTGACTATTTCATTGGCTGGGCGTGCATGCTGCATGTCTGCTTGATTGAAAGCTCGGTTGTATTTTGTTGCAGTTGCGACGAAATTGCAACTTCATTAGGCGGCAACGTCAACCTTGCAGTGTAGACGCTTGCCCCCATGACAACGCCTTTTGTTAGTGACCAGCCGGGCCACGGCCTTGCAAACCTTTACTGTTAATCCCGCTTTAACTGTCTGCTTACAGGGGACCCGCAGCTCTAAGGGCCCAATTAATCACGTTCTCAGAGAGAGCCGGCCTCTTTCTTTGTCTGCTATAAGACCCAGGAAGACTGTCATTGGAAAAAAAAACAGCTGAGTTTTATCTTCCAGTGAAAAAAAAAATCTGAATAAATATTGGCTTTGCATTGTTTATGGGACAAGATTTCTGGTTGTGCACATTTCCGGTTGTGCTACGACACACTACATTGCTGTACCACTACAATTTCCCTGCAGTCATTTTTTTCCGTAGGTTAAAAAAAACCTCTTGTTACCAATATATTGAGTGTGTATTACTATGAAATTACATGGTTATTACTGTACCTGCTTAGTGTGTGCATTTCGACCCCTTTCTGTTCTCAGAGATGCTGATTCTTTATTTATCTTTAATTCTTCTCTGTGACCGGATATGAACCATTTAATACAAGCTGCATTCACTCATCCTCAAACCGACAGTCTTTGCAGTGCATTATTCAAGATTCAAGATTGAAAAAACTTTAATGTCCCCCGAGGGGCAATTTACTTTACAGACTGTAGTCCAACACAATACATACAATAAATCATACACAACATAGCATAGCACAACATCCATATCTCCTCTCCATTATGGGCCTGTAATGGCGCTGTAAAAATCAGTTGGAACAGGAAGTGAATTTCAATTCAATTCAATTCAATTCAATTCAATTTTATTTGTATAGCGCTTTTTACAGAGAACTGTCACAAAGACGCTGCACAGGGAGACAGAAGGAAAATTGAGCAAAAAAACCAGGCCATAGCCCCCAACCAGCAAAATGAGGTAAAAAACTCCCCGGTAGGGGAGAAAAAAACACTGAGCAGTGGCGAGAAAAAACTCCCCAGTGGGAAGAAATCTCGGAAGGAACCTGGCTAGAGAGGGGGTGCCCATCCTTCGCTGGCCGGCCCGGTTTAGACTAAAGGTGGACTGAATGGTAATAGTCAGTTCAATAATCAGTTCAATCATCAGTTCAATCATCAGTTCAAAGGGGGCGGGGTGATGCATCTGGGACTCCGGTTGCGTGAAGTCGGGAGGATAAACCAAACCAAAGGGGGGACGGGTCCGAAGCAGTCTGCAAACTCAGGGTGAGGGGCATAACTGGAGCAGTCTGCAAACTCAGGGTGAGAGGGGGACGGGCCGGAGTAATCTGCAGCTCAGGGTGAGAGAGGAAAAGAGAAGGTTAGCCCCCCCCCCCCCCCCCCCCCGACATCCTTAACTATAGGATTGACTAAAGAGGTACGTTTTTAGCCTACACTTAAAGACAGAAAGTGTGTCTGCAGCCCGTACATACATGGGAAGATTATTCCATAAAAAAGGGGCTCTGTAAGAGAAGGCTCTGCCACCCATTGTAATTTTAGATATAATAGGAATTTTCAAATAGCCAGCATTTTGAGAGCGAAGTAATCTAGGAGGACAGTAAGGAATGAGTAAGTCACTCAGATATTCAGGGGCCATGCCATTTAAAGCTTTAAACGCTAGAAGTAAAATCTTGTAGTCAATTCTGAATTTGACAGGCAGCCAATGAAGAGTTTTGAGCACCGGGCTGATGTGCTCCCATTTCTTGGTTCTAGTAAGAACCCTAGCGGCTGCATTCTGTACAAGTTGGAGGCGATTCAGGGCTGAGCCAGTGCAACCAGACAATAATGCATTGCAGTAGTCTAGTCGAGAGGTTACAAAGGCATGAACCATTTTTTCAGCATCCTCCAGGGACAACACCTTCCTTAATTTAGATATATTCCTCAGGTGGAAGAAGGCCATTCTTGTGATATTGTTAATATGGGGCTGAAAGGAGAGATCTGAATCAATAATTACACCAAGGTTTTTAACAACCTTGTTAGGGGAGACAGAGAAGCAATCTAAATTTAAGGGAAGCTGTAAGAATTTATCTCAAAGGGATTTGGGACCTAATACTAATATCTCAGTCTTATCTGAGTTCAATAAGAGGAAATTTTGGGTCATCCAGGCCTTTACATCTTTGAGACAGGTCTCTAGTTTAGACAACTGGTCAACTTCACCTGGCTTAACTGATATATAAAGTTGTGTGTCATCTGCGTAGCAGTGGTAGTTAACACCATGTCTGCTTATAATGTTCCCAAGAGGGAGCATGTAAAGAGAAAAGAGCAGAGGACCCAAGACCGATCCTTGTGGTACTCCAAAGTTCACCTTAGAAAATTCAGAGGACTGACTGTTTACCCTAACAAACTGGGATCTATCATAGAGATAAGATTTAAACCACATAAGAGCATGCCCGGTAATACCAACTAAATTTTCTAACCTGCAGAGGAGAATATTATGGTCTATAGTATCAAAGGCAGCGCTCAGGTCAAGTAAAACAAGAATAGAAATACAGCCACAGTCCAGAGAGAGGAACAAGTCATTCATTACTAGGGCAAGGGCGGTCTCGGTGCTATGGTGCTTCCTAAACCCAGATTGAAACCTCTCATACACATTATAAGTATGTAGAAATGAAGAAAGCTGTTGCGCTACACATTTCTCAAGAATCTTTGATAAAAATGGGAGGTTTGAAATGGGTCTATAATTGGCCAGGACAGTGGGATCCAAATTTGGTTTCTTAAGTAGTGGCTTGATTTCTGCCAATTTAAAGGATGTAGGAACATGGCCCGATAGCAATGATGAGTTAATTAAATGAATAATTGGTTTGATGAGCATAGGCAATATCTCCTTCAATAACTTTGTGGGTATGGGGTCTAGAAGACAGGTGGATGATTTTGAAGAAGAAACTAACTGAATTAGCTCGCTCTCAAGTATTGGAGTAAATGATTCAAGACGTTCAGTGTGTCTAGGAGGCAGTTCTATATCGTCAAAACCATGGTCACTAACTTGTGTGATCTTTTCCCTAATTTCAATAATTTTACCACTAAAGAAATTTGAGAAATCATTACTACTACATGAGACTGGAATTTGAGGGTTAGTTGTTGCATGATTATTAGTTAGTTCAGCAACTGTTCTGAATAGAAATCGGGGATTGGTCTTATTTTCTTGTATAAGCTTTGAAAAGTAAGAGGACCTAGCATTGGAGAGAGCATGCTTATAGGCACTAAGACTCTCTTTCCAGGCCAAGTGGAATACCTGCAGTTTAGTAGAACGCCATTTGCGTTCAAGCTGCCGAAACTTTTGTTTAAGAGCCCGCGTGTGGTCGGTGTACCAAGGGGCAAGCCTCTTCTCAATTACTTTTTTGCTTTTTAACGGAGCAACTACTTCAAGGGTTTTGCGTAGAGCAGTAGCTAATTCCTCTGCCAGATCATTGGTTGACAGGGAGCTGGATGAAGTGTCTAAATCAAGGTAATCAGGTAGCACATGCATAAAGTTTCCAGTAGTGGAGGTAGTGATAGTGCGACCTGTATACGTTCTGAGTTCAGATTCTACAGGATGGGCTAATTTTAACTGCAGAGTAATGAGGAAATGGTCAGACAAAATAGGATTATGCGAGTGAATTTTAACATTAACAATGTCAATACCAAGACTTATGAGACAGGTGTGTGCGGGTTGGACCCGTAATGCACGACTCAGAACACAAACGTAATAATAAATGTCCGCAAGGACTTTATTATAGGGAAATCCAGAAATCGTAGTCACACAAGCGAAGTCCAAAAACCAATAAATCCAGCCAAAAAACCAAAGTAAAGTACCGAGGGAGAAGGCAGTCTCGGAATCGGTACACCATGCACAAGTTCAGTAACCAGAGTAGCTGTCAGCGGAGCAGAAGTACAATACAGGGGTCAAGCAGAGTTCGTAGGTCGTGGGACGTTGCAGGAGTCAGACCGAAGTCCTATCCGCGGGGCAGAGGTACAAATAGACAGCAGGCAAAACTCGTGGTTAAAAACAGGCAGTAGAAAACGGTAGGCAGGCAGTAACGATGGTCAGTAAACAGGCTTGGATCTATAACAGTAGTCAGACAAGGTAAACGCTCAAAAGTGACAGTAGTAAACTAACAGGCAACAATTTCGCGAAGACAAGACATGAACACTGAGCTTATATGCAGGTGTAGACAGGTGCAGACACTTAGCTTGAGAGCAGCATGCGAAGGGGAATCAGGTGTGGAAAGCTGACGAGGTAACAAGATAATTAGTAATCGTTAGTAATAAACCTATCCTGACCTAGCGTTAGTAAATTAGTAAATGACATGCACAAGAAACGTAAGGTAAACATGAACACATGGTTAGAGAGTTAGTATTACCCAATCCTGATCTAATGTTAGTAGATTAGTAAATAGACACGGGAAAATGAAACAATTAGGGAAGGCTGAGTGACAGCAAGAGAGAGAGGGAAATCAGCATGAATGCAAGGCTGCAGAAAAACATGGAAATGTGTATGCTACCAATTAACTGCATCATAACATAAACAGAACACAAGCATGACAAACTGAAAATAAACTGTGACAAACTAAACATGAAATGTGGCATAAACATGACAGAAACGTAACAGGACCCCCCCCCTAACGACCGACTCCTGACGGTCTACACAGTTTATCTGGGTGGTCACGGTGAAAGTCACTTATCAAAGACTTGTCAATAACAAGACTGGGAGCGATCCAGGAACGCTCCTCAGGGCCATACCCCTCCCAGTCCACCAGATACTGGAACCCCCGTCCTCGCTTGCGAATGTCCAGTAGCTTCTTAACAGTGAAGGCCGGGTGATTATCTATGATACGGGGAGGAGGGGGTGGGGGATCAGGAGGGCAAAGGGGGTCAGTGGAATAGGGTTTAATGCATGAAACATGAAAAGTGGGGTGAATCTTAAGGGAAGGGGGCAAAGACAGCTTGACAGAGGTGGGATTGATTATGCTTAGAATCTTAAAGGGACCAATGAAACGGGGTTGCAGTTTGTGGGAAGTGGATTGTAGGGGAATGTCTTTAGAGGAGAGCCAAACTGAATCGCCAGGCTTGTACTCAGGGGCTGGAGTGCGGTGGCGATCAGCGACTCTACGATTCCGTTCGGCCGTGCTCAATAGCGCGGCCCGGGCGTCCCTCCAGATCTTGAGGCAGCGGTGCATGTGGGTGGCAAGGGAGGGAACAGCAATCTCGGCCTCTTGATCGGGGAACAGTGGGGGTAGGTAACCGAGGGAAACTTCGAATGGGGACTTTCCAGTAGCGGCGCAGGGCAGAGCGTTGTGCGCATACTCAACCCAGGTGAGCATCTTGCTCCATGAAGTGGGATTCTTGGCCGACACACAGCGTAAAGCAGCTCCGAGGTCTTGGTTGGCCCTTTCGGTTTGACCGTTAGACTGGGGGTGGTAACCTGACGTGAGGCTGGAGGTGGCTCCGAGAGCCGAACAGAATGCCTTCCAGACCTGGGAGATGAACTGGGGACCACGGTCAGAGACAATGTCCGCGGGAATGCCATGGATCCGAAACACTTCCTTGACTAGAACATCAGCAGTTCCTTGGGCAGTGGGTAATCCTGGCAGAGGGATGAAATGCGCCGCCTTACTGAACCTGTCAACCACCGTCAGGATGGTGGTGTTGCCCTCAGAAGGGGGAAGTCCAGTCACGAAATCCACCCCGATGTGGCTCCAAGGGCGACTGGGCACTGGCAGAGGTTGGAGCAGACCAGCTGGGGCCTGGTGAGAGGCCTTGCTCCTGGCACAGGTGGTACAGGCCTTGACGAAACGCCTGGTGTCGGGGATCATGGAGTTCCACCAGAACCTTCTCTTGAGGACAGCCAGGGTGCGGGTAAACCCGGGATGGCAGGACATGAGTGATGAGTGAGCCCATTGGAGGACATGTGTCCGGGCGGCGGAGGGAACGTAAAGGCGTGTACCGGGATTGGACCTAGGATCGGGCTCCTCATTAAGCGCCTTTTTGATGACGGCCTCTATTCTCCAGGACACCGAAGCTACGGTGCAGGACCCAGGGAGGATGTTCTCCGGCGCCTCTTGCTCGGAACTGGCCATGAATTGTCGGGACAGGGCATCTGGTTTGACATTCTTGGAACCGGGGCGGTAGGTTAGAGAAAAATTGAACCTGCCAAAAAACAGGGCCCATCTGGCCTGGCGGGAGTTCAACCTCTTAGCCGTTTGTAGATACGCCAGATTCTTATGGTCGGTCCAGACCACAAATGGTTTCTCGGCGCCCTCCAGCCAATGCCTCCACTCCTCCAGTGCTAGCTTGATAGCGAGTAGCTCTCGGTTTCCCACGTCATAATTCCTCTCAGCTGGTGACAGCTTACGGGAGAAGAATGCGCAGGGGTGTAGAAGGTTGTCAGTGGGGGAAACCTGAGAGAGCACGGCCCCAACTCCAGTGTCGGACGCATCAGTCTCCACGACAAACTGACGAGTGGGGTCGGGGTGCACCAGAATCGGAGCGGAGGAGAACAGTCTTTTAATCTTTCTAAAGGCATTTTCAGCCTCAGGATTCCAGCGGAACAGCATGGCAGTAGACGTGAGCTTGGTGAGAGGGGCGACGATCTGGCTGTAGCTCCGGATGAATCTCCGGTAAAAGTTTGCGAATCCCAAGAAGCGTTGCAAATGTTTCCGAGTGGCAGGCGTGGGCCAGTCTGTGACCGCCTGGATTTTCTTGGGATCCGCCCTGATTTGTCCCCTCTCCAAGATAAACCCCAGGAACTCGACCGTGTCGGTGTGGAACACACACTTCTCAGCTTTAACAAAGAGTCTGTTCTCCAAAAGTCGTTGGAGAACCTGCATAACGTGGCCTTCGTGTTCTTTGACATTGGAGGAGTAAATCAAAATATCGTCCAGATACACAAATACGTAGCGGCCCAATAGGTCCCGTAGGACGTCATTAACTAACGCCTGAAAAACGGCGGGGGCATTAGTAAGGCCGAAAGGCATAACTAGGTACTCGAAATGTCCTAACGAGGTGTTGAAGGCGGTCTTCCATTCGTCCCCCTCACGAATGCGCACCAGGTGATATGCGTTGCGTAGGTCCAGTTTGGTGAAAACAGTGGCGTCGTGGAGTGGGTGGAAGGCTGAATCAATGAGCGGTAGTGGGTATTTGTTCTTGACCGTGATATTATTAAGTTCTCTGAAGTCAATACAAGGACGCAGCGAGCCATCTTTTTTCTGGACGAAGAAAAATCCAGCGCCCACAGGTGACGAAGAGGGGCGAATCAGACCGTTGGCTAGGCAATCCCGAATATATTTCTCCATGGCTTCCCTCTCAGGTTTGGAGACATTGTAGAGTCGGCTTGAGGGAAGAGTGGAACCGGGTAGGAGCTCAATAGCGCAATCATAGGGTCTGTGAGGGGGAAGTGTCTGTGCTTGCGTCTTGGAAAACACGATGCCCAGGTCGTGATAAGGGGCTGGCACGTTTTCCAGTGACGGTTTGGTGTCTTGAGGTGGGGTAGGTGCGCCCCCAGCAGGTGCAGGTGCGGACCGAAGACAGGTTTGGTGACACTGGCGACTCCAGGCTTGAATGTGGTGGGACTTCCAGTCAATGATGGGGTTGTGTACTTGAAGCCAGGGTAGTCCCAGAATGAGCGGGTTGTTGGGGGAGTGGATGATGTGGAACTGAATGAACTCATGATGGTTGCCAGAAATGATAAGTTGAATAGGTTCCGTGACGTGAGTCATTTTGTAGAAAATCTTGCCGTCCAGCGACCGAGCATTCTCGGTGTGGGGCAGTGGAAGGGTGGGAATGTCCAGATCTCTGACCATAACTTCATCGATAAGGTTAGCGTCAGCTCCAGAGTCAATGAGCACTCTCACTTGAACCTCCCTCTCAGGTAGCATAATTGTGGCAATGAGGTTAGGACGATTCTCGCTCCTCTCCTGATGGGTTGAAGACCTCACTCCCAAAGATGACTCGGATCTCCTGGACCGGGCGGTGCACTGTGCTTGAGAATGCCCCAGCTTACCGCAGTAGAAACATGCCCCGGTCTCCCTCCGACGTCTCCGTTCCTCGGGCGAGATCTTAACTCCGGCACGGGAAATATCCATAGGTTCGATTACCCCGTCCTGGTTCTCCACCGTCAATGAGGCAGGTACTCGTCTGGGGTACGGCTGACCGGGCGGAACCGGTCTCTCTGTCCGGCGCAGTCTGTAGCGGTTATCCAGGCGAATGGCGGCTCGGACGAGGGCGTCGAACTCCCTGATGGGTTCCTGATGGGCTAACTCGTCCTGGAGCGCCCCGTTCAAACTGGCCCGGAACAAGTCCGCAAGGGCCGAGTTATTCCAGTGGGTAGCCGCAGCGATTGTCCGAAAATCAATAGAGTGGTCCGCGGCGCTTCTTAGGCCTTGGCGGAGGGCAATGAGTTGCTGTGAAGGCTCTTGGTCACTGGAGGCGTGCTGGAACACTTTGCGGATCTCTTCCGTAAAGACCATGTAGCTGGGAGGAAATGAACCTCCGGACCACACCGCAGTAGCCCAGTCCAAAGCCTTCCCCTTAAGTAGCCCCATCACGTAGCCAATCCGTCGCTCATCGGTCGGATAGGTCAATGGCTGTTGTCGGAAAACAAAGTCACATTGCAATAGAAACGCCTTGCATCTCTCCGGTTCACCACCGAACCTCTCCGGGGGGGGCTGTTGTGGCTCCCGGAATTGCCAGGCTCCCATGGGGTTGGAGGGTGGGATAGCAGGCGGCTTAGCAGGTTGCTCCGGAGTGCGTGGTTGAACTGCAATGGCCAGTCTCCTCATCTCAGCGCACAACTCTTTAATCTCCTCCCGGAGCTCGAAAATCCCCTGGGCGTGCTGCTGCACGATGAGGCCTTGTTCTTGCAACGCGTGAAACATGGCGGTTGAGTCAGCAGGGTCCATCGTGGCGAAATTGTTCTGAGACAGGTGTGTGCGGGTTGGACCCGTAATGCACGACTCAGAACACAAACGTAATAATAAATGTCCGCAAGGACTTTATTATAGGGAAATCCAGAAATCGTAGTCACACAAGCGAAGTCCAAAAACCAATAAATCCAGCCAAAAAACCAAAGTAAAGTACCGAGGGAGAAGGCAGTCTCGGAATCGGTACACCATGCACAAGTTCAGTAACCAGAGTAGCTGTCAGCGGAGCAGAAGTACAATACAGGGGTCAAGCAGAGTTCGTAGGTCGTGGGACGTTGCAGGAGTCAGACCGAAGTCCTATCCGCGGGGCAGAGGTACAAATAGACAGCAGGCAAAACTCGTGGTTAAAAACAGGCAGTAGAAAACGGTAGGCAGGCAGTAACGATGGTCAGTAAACAGGCTTGGATCTATAACAGTAGTCAGACAAGGTAAACGCTCAAAAGTGACAGTAGTAAACTAACAGGCAACAATTTCGCGAAGACAAGACATGAACACTGAGCTTATATGCAGGTGTAGACAGGTGCAGACACTTAGCTTGAGAGCAGCATGCGAAGGGGAATCAGGTGTGGAAAGCTGACGAGGTAACAAGATAATTAGTAATCGTTAGTAATAAACCTATCCTGACCTAGCGTTAGTAAATTAGTAAATGACATGCACAAGAAACGTAAGGTAAACATGAACACATGGTTAGAGAGTTAGTATTACCCAATCCTGATCTAATGTTAGTAGATTAGTAAATAGACACGGGAAAATGAAACAATTAGGGAAGGCTGAGTGACAGCAAGAGAGAGAGGGAAATCAGCATGAATGCAAGGCTGCAGAAAAACATGGAAATGTGTATGCTACCAATTAACTGCATCATAACATAAACAGAACACAAGCATGACAAACTGAAAATAAACTGTGACAAACTAAACATGAAATGTGGCATAAACATGACAGAAACGTAACAACTTAAGACCAGGTCTAAAGTATGACTATGACAATGCGTGGGGCCAAAAACATTTTGAATGAAACCAATTGATTCCAAAATGACCGTAAATGCTGAGGTAAAAGGATCATCTGTATTTTCAAAATGCAGGTTAAAATCACCCAATATTAACACTTTGTCATGACTTACAGCTAAATGAGAAAGAAAATCTGCAAATTCATGAATAAAGCCAGCATATGGGCCAGGAGGTCTATAGACAGTTACAAGTAAAATAGGCTGAGAGGAGGGGCGGTTTCTACCAACCACTGCTGGCTGAGTGTTCATAACTAACACTTCAAATGAATCAAATGCATACTCTAATTTTGGAATTGACTGAAAGACAGATTTATAAATAACAGCAACCCCACCCCCTCTTCGACAGAGACGGGGGTTTTGGCTATATATGAACCCAGGTGGAGAGGATTCATTTAATGTAAAGTTTTCATCCACTTTCAGCCATGTTTCAGTTAAACATAGTATATCAAGAGAGCAGTCTGAGATTAATTCATTCACAAGAGCTGCCTTGGAATTAAGGGATCTTATATTTAATAAGCCAACTCTCATGGTAGTAGTATCACTTGAGCTAATAGGATTGTGTTTTGTTTTAATCTTAATCAGATTATTAAAACAAACTTCACGGTTTTTGCGAGATTTGACATGGTTTTGTATACGTGGGACAGACACAGTTTCAATTTCTAAAGGGTGAACCCTAGCTGATGGTTCTGGGGAACAAGCAGACAAGAAGTTCTGCTTCCTGGCCTTGGCTCTAATTAGTCAGGGACTTGAATTTCTAAGACTATAGGCCAGTTTTTTAGAGATAAGAGCTGAACCCTCCCACGTGGGGTGAACACCATCTCTTTTTAAAAGATTAGTCCCCCAAAAAGTGTGCCAATGATCTATATAGCCGATATTATTAGAGGGACACCACTCAGATAGCCAACGATTTAGTGACGTTAGTCTACTATAAGTTTCGTCACCACGCCTAGAAGGAATGGGGCCAGAGCAAATAACAGTGTTAGACAACCGTTTTGCTACTTCACATGCTGATTCAAAATTACTTTTCGTTATCTCCGATTGCTTCAACCGGACATCATTTGCGCCGACGTGAATAATAATGCTAGAAAATTTACGGTTAGTTTTTTCCAGCATTTTTAAATTTGCTTCTATGTCGGTCGCTCTAGCACCAGGAATGCACTGAACTACGGTCTTTGGACTCGCAATTTCTACGTTTCGTAGAATAGAATCACCGATTATCAAAGCTTTTTCAGCCGGTTTTACCGAAGGTGCATTGCTCAGGGGAGAGAACCTATTCGAAACCCGAATTGGTGGTTGGTGGAGTACCGGTGGTTTATGACTACGTTCGCGAACTGTAATCCACCTGCTGTTACCTTGCTGCAGAGGCATTTTCGAATTTCTAACATTAGTTGGGGACGGGCTAGCTGGAGCACCCGAAACCGAGAAGGATTCTATGAACTTTTCGGTTTCTCTAATTTCATGTAGGGTACGGATGCGAGATTCCAATTCGGCTATCTTCGCAGTCAACCTAGCATTTAATTTACATTTATCACAAGTAAAGTTCCCACTAGTGGCGGAGAAGGAGGAATAGGTAAACATGTCACATACCGGGCAAGAGATAGCCCAATATGGCGAGGAAGGAGAAACCGAGCGAGGAATGGGAGAGACTGAGGGATCAAACGAAGCCATAGCTTACCCTTGTATTAGAAGATATACAAAATTCGTCGGAAGCAGGATCAACACCAATTTCAGTGGTGTTGCAGGATTTTTATTATTTCTTTATTTTTTTAAGCCACCGTATAGTGGCTGCCCTGTTGTATATGGGAAACTGTCAGGCTGGGGATAAATGTGGGAATCCCAGGGCTCTGATTGGACAGAGAATCCTGGTGAGCATACAGCCTCTGATATGGACTCATTTACAGCACATGGAGTCAACTCGGTCCTGGGGGCCCCCCCTGTGTTTGCTGGTTTTCGTTCCAACCACAATTGCACTCCCAGAATTATAACAAGCTGTTAATTTTTCATTAGGTGCTTTCAGTGTTTAGAGGGATCATTCACCCTCTTAAGCCACATTATGTCAGAAATAGCTATACGTGTCATGAGGAATAAAAGTCCCATGTTCACATTGTGCTTATTGTGCTATATTGCAAACAAGTACGCTACGTAAAAAGAGGAAACACTATTTTTTTTACTGATCAAATTACAGAGTGAGTTGAACACATTGGTTAAAGTTCTTTCAGAATTTTTTCCATCTTCAACTTATTTACATAATGCAGATTTGCCTCATTATTATTTGCTTGGTCTTTGAATTCTTCATTATTTAGCAAAAGGTTAGTTTTAGTGGCCGTGTGTCCACACTCACCAATTAGTTGTCATGGTTCTGCAGCCTACTTTTTCTTTTCTGTTTGGGTTTCCACTCGGGGCCGCGAGAGGGCACTCCTGTTGTTTTTCCAATTATGTGTTATTGGTTTCAGGTGCGTGCAGGCTACTTAAGCTCAGCGCCTTCTTTGTTCCCGGGCTTTTGTGTAAGCTTTGTTCACCCTCAGGCCGGTAATTTCGGTATAGAACTTTGAAGACTGCATATCTTTTCTGTGTTGAAAGATACGCAGGACCTTCTTTAGCTTTAGAGTTTAGGTTTAGTCTCTTCTTTCTCTAAGTTCTTTCCTCTGATTTCTTTCAGTCCTATTTGAGGCTGTAACCTTTGTTACCCCTTTTTTCTTTTCCTCCTTGTTTGAGCTCATTTGTATTTCATTGAGCTGGAGGTTTTTCTTTCACTTTTTGTCTATTTCTGCTCGAGTCTTTGAGTCAGTATTCGCCCTATTTTCTGGGTTGTTTTCTGTTGGCTTATTTGCTGGGGTTTATTTCCCTTTTGTGTAGTTTTTTTTCCCGTTCTGCTTTTAGAACCCTTTTTGGTCGCGTCTGGTTCTCCGACCCCTTCCCCTCCCTCACATTAGGAGTCTATTGATTCACCTCAGCCTCTATTTTGATCAGTTCAAATTTTTATAATTTTTTCTTTACTTGTAATATAGCACAATAAGCACAATGTGAACATTGGACTTTTATTCTTCATGACATTCATAGCCATTTATGACATAATGTGGCTTAAGATTGTAAATGATCCCTCTAAACATGAAAAGCACATAATGAAGAAAAATGATCAACTCGTTAAAATTCTGGGGTCGTAATTGTGGTTGAAATGAAAACAAGCATACACAGGGGTCTCCCAGGACTGAGGTTGAGAATCACTGCATTAATTAATCCATTCTAATACTGTATAGACAGTAATATACAGCATTGTAAAGTATTCCACTTGCTTAAATGATTTTTAGTGTAACAAATCGATTGTGTTATTCATGCTTTATTATTATTTTTAATTTAACCTTTATTTAACCAGGTAAAGTCTCATTGAGATTAAAATCTCTTTTACCAAATGCATTTAGTCATGTCATTGAAGGCATTTTTCATGTTCAACAAATCATTTGTGTTTACATTTGTATTTTTGAATGTATTCAATCATGTTCATGTATTTGTGTTAATGTATTTGTTCCTGTTTATTAAAGCATTTTTTCTTATTGCAAACAACAGGCAAATAAGTACAGGAAACAGAACAGACACAAAAAAACAAGTTAAAAAAAACAATCATATATCACATCTTAATTACACAATCAGGATGAATGAAAATGTAGTAATTAGAAAATTTCATATTTAGAAATATATCGTATAATAATATAAGTTCATGTCCACAATTTCTAGTATGGTAGCTATATTAGCCTATGGCATTAAAGCATTTTTGTGTTAACGAATTTGTGCCTGTTCAGGAATACATTTGTTTGTCTTATTCCACTTTTTTGTTCGTTAATGCATTTGTTCCTGTTAAGTAATGCATTTGTGTAAATTAATGCATTTTGTTTACGTTAATTAATGCATTTGTTTGTGTTACGTAATGCAATTTTGTTCATTAATGCATTTGTTTGTGTTAAATAATGCATTTGTTTGTGTTAAGTAATGCATTTGTTTGTGTTAAATAATGCATTTGTTTGTGTTAATTAATGTTACTCCATCGCCAGGTACCACCGATCCTCCTGGACAAGCAGTTCTCCGACTTCACCCCAGACATCACGCCCATCATCCTGGCTGCGCACACCAACAACTACGAGATCATCAAGCTGCTGGTGCAGAAGGGCGTGTCCGTGCCGCAGCCGCACGAGGTGCGCTGCAACTGCGTGGAGTGCGTGTCCAGCTCGGACGTGGACAGCCTGCGCCACTCCCGCTCCCGCCTCAACATCTACCGCGCGCTCGCCAGCCCCTCGCTCGTGGCGCTGTCCAGCGAGGACCCCTTCCTCACCGCCTTCCAGCTCAGCTGGGAGCTGCAGGAGCTCAGCAAGGTGGAGAACGAGTTCATGTCGGAGTACGAGGAGCTGTCGCACCAGTGCAAGCAGTTCGCCAAGGACCTGCTGGACCAGACGCGCAGCTCGCGCGAGCTGGAGATGATCCTCAACTTCCGCGACGACGTCAACCCGCTGGAAGAGGACAACAACAACGACCTGGCCCGGCTCAAGCTGGCTATCAAGTACCACCAGAAGGAGGTGAGGTGTTTTGGGGTACAGCCCGACCCCCCCCCCCCCCCCATCACCCCTTTTCTGTTAACGATTCCCCGGTTTTTATCCCAGGGCATCTAGGAGAGTTTGTGAGTGTTGGCGTCTGGGAAATATATCCAGCCATCTGATTCGTTCTAGCAAGTTTTAGGGGGTACTGAGTTGCTTGGTCTGGTGTTGAGCTGTCTTAAATCACCACATCCAATTGGAATCTCCCTGCTCGCAAGTCTACCAGCCTGCACCATTCTGCCTCTTCAACTGATCCAGAATGCAGCTGCCCGGCTTGTGTTCAACCTCCCGAAATTTTCCCATGTAACCCCCCTGCTGAGGTCACTCCACTGGCTGCCAGTTGCAGCCAGGATCAGGTTCAAAGTTCTGACCCTGGCCTACACTGCAGCCAATAGGACAGGCCCCGCCTACCTGCAGGACTTAATCCAGAACTATGTTCCTGCTCGACCACTTCGCTCTTCTACAGCAGGGCGACTGGCACTTCCCCCCCTCCGTGTCAAAGGCTCTCGCTCGTCCCGACTGCGGAGTTTTTCCACCTTAGCTCCTCAGTGGTGGAATGAATTTCCCATTCCCCTACGTTCTACTCTAACCCTGCCTGCATTCCGTCGAGGCCTGAAGACACACCTCTTCAGACTCCACCTTGACTGATATCCTAACCTAGGAATATCAGTTCCCTGTGTTTACTAGTTCCCTGTGTCTTCCTGTCTGTTTATTATAGTTTATAATAGTATTTAGAATAGAAGTGTAGTATTGCTGATTTACCCACAGCTTACTGTGAACTACAGTCAACGTTCATTACTAGGGATGGCTGCTACATTATGGGAAGGATGTGCTTTGTCTTGTCTGTTCTGTAGTGATCTTGATGATGTCTCTATATGCACTTACTGTACGTCGCTTTGGATAAAAGCGTCTGCTAAATGAATGTAATGTAATGTAATGGAATCGAGCCACACCTACAGCAGAGCATGACTTGAGTTGTTTCAGTCATCGATTAGGTCATTGATTACCTGATGAGTCAATGCAATGTTTTTGTTTTCGAGGCCTTAGCTGGCCACCAACTGAAAAAAACCCCAACAAACCTGCAGATACTGCCGCTTTCCAGGATTTGAGTTTGACATCCTTGCTCTAGAGCAGGGGTGTCCAATCTTACCCGAAAAGGGCCGGTGTGGGTGCAGCTTTTTGTTCTACCCCAGCACTACAACACCTGATTATACTTATCAAGGTCTGATTGAAGAGCATGATTAGTTAATTAGTTGAATCAGGTGTTGTAGTGCTGGGCTAAAACAAAAACCTGCACCCACACCGGCCCTTTCCGGATAAGATTGGACACCCCTGCTCTAGAGCATCAGTTACGGGAAACTACGGTTGGTGAAAGTTTGGATGGTGTTGAAGTAAAAGCTGCTAAGGGGTTGAGTTGGGTTAAAGCTCGCCCACTACGGGGAGCCCAGTGCTCCCATCCACACAAGATCATGATTTGTCAGAAGTAACTGACCGCCGATTGACAAAATAACATCCCCTCCAAGTTCGGCAGACATTTCACATGAAAAAGTCAACCTGCTCAGGCCCTTTGTACTGTAATCCTGGTTTTGTGTAGCACCAGTTCACAAAGAGCACTAGTCAACTGACAGTTTAAAGCAGTATTTTCAAATACCAGTTAAAGAACAACACGATTCATGTGAGATTTACAGTTGAATTATTGGGAAATGGGTGATGAAAGGTATGTTATGGTAGCGTACCATAACGTTAGGAGCTTGGGAGGAAAAAAGTAATCATCCCTTGGTGTGGTGAGTTATACAGGTTGTTGGAGAGCAGTGGGGGGGGAGTCGGTGGTCGGTGGTCTGAATATAGGGAGTCAGGATGTGATGGATGAGGTTTGGCTAATGAGAGCCCCCCCCCCCAGTGTGTCTCAAGGGCTTTTCTACCATTGTGTCCTATTCAATCAAAGCCCTTTCATGTGCATATTTCTTGCATTGATGAATTCAGCAACAATCTGTAATTTGCGTGAATTACAAAAGCCCGGTCGCTCGCGGTCGTCACCGTTGCCAGCTTTACGCCGCAGAATTCTCAGTGTTAAAACAACTGGAACAGAGGTGTTACACGAGTCCGACAGGGAGTCACACGGCACTCTGTTCGTGTTATAAGTGCTCTTGGCAGAAACTGGACATTCACAGCACGAGTGCCGCGCAGAGCGAGCGGGCGACGCACGCAGGCACAGATCTCTTCAGCCGTCGGGAACGCTGTGCATTTCGGCGAGGGTACCGACAGCGCGCGGTCTCCTTTGTGCTGTTGTCATGGCCACCGGGTTCCGTTCGTCCCGTCTGCCAGGCCTCCAGTGGCAGGGTAATGAAGTCGGTCGATGGCAGGGCAACACCTGCACGGACCTGGCTGGCTCAGAGGAACGTTCCCCCTTCCCCCTGATAAGATCTGAGCCCTCACACCGCGGGTCTCTGCTCTATTAGGTGTCTTCTGCGTGTGGGCTTTCCTGCTTGATGGATGATTTAGTTATTCCAAGCCACACGGGCCTGTTAGACTGAAGCTAGGCCCTTACCTTTTTTTTCAGCCGTTAAACTCTTAGGGTAAAAGGGAAGCCCATGTATGGGTGTGGTGAGACCGTAATTTGGAGTAGAGGACAAGTCGTGTGCTAGGAGTGTGTAACGGGGCTGAGGGGTAATGATATTGTAGTGTGGAGTAGTGTGCTAGGAGTGTGTAACGGGGCTGAGAGGAAATGATATTGTAGTGTGGAGTAGTGGAGGAGTACTGTGCTAGGAGTGTGTAACAGGGCTGAGGGGTAATGATATTGTAGTGTGGAGTAGTGGAGTAGTAGCGTGCTAGGGGTAATTTTATTATAGTGTGGAGTAGTGGAGAAGTAGTGTGCTAGGAGTGTGTAACAGGGCTAAGGGGTAATGATATTGTAGTGTTTGAGTAGGGAAGAAGTAGCAGGACATGAAGAGTAGCAGAGAGGGAGTGGTGTTGTAGTTTGGAGTAAGGGAGATGCAGTGCGATATGTAGTGGAGTAGTGAATGAGTAGTGACCATGTAGTATGGAGTGGGGGTGAGAGTTTGTGGGACTTACGTGTGGAGTAGAGAAGATGTCATGAGAAGTGTGGAGAAGTATAACACTGTAATAATGCTTTACTACAATGAGGTTGCGGGTGTTGACCTCTGACCTGGGTACTTAGCTCAGATTGACCTTTGGAATCTCCGCATTAGTGGCAGTGCACAGTGTGCCAGATCCCAGGCTGATAAAGAGTAGAGATTAATGTGTCAAACAAATGAAAAAGTGTCAATGAATCCCCACTCACTCAGTCAGCTGGCCGTAGCGCAGGAAACACGGAGGGCCGTGTCCGTTTCTGGATTTCATGCCAACATAAATCTAAATCTCTTAATTAAACCAAACATTTACACCCCTGGGGCCACATGTATAAAACTCTGAGTAAAAGAATGCTGCCTTTTGGTCACGGTGTCGCCATATCACTCCAAACATTGCGTACGTATGGTGTCCATCGTGTGCAGAGGTACGCAGATTCTCACAGCACGTGTTATATTATCCATCTGAATTTCTGCATGGAAACTCGCTTACGTGGCTTTCTGAGGACATTTTTCTGCTCAGCACTGTTTATACATGTGGCCCCTACTGAAATCACGACAACTGCTGGTTTTCCATCCTCCCTTTACCTGGGAGTCAGATATGAAGACAGTCTGGCTGATCAGTAGCACCAATTGTTCAGTTAAGTATTCAGTTATTAGGAGAAAGAAAACAAGGGCTGGTTTTACATGATTTACATGATTTGAAGCTCATGAATGACAGCTGAAGGCTATCTCCATATGAAATATACCACTGAGGCCTAATCTATGGCTGAACCAGTGCTGGTGTATACAGCCGTTTAGCTATCTGAGCCTTACAGGGTGACTGTCAGGAACACAAACCGGCATACACCCGCCCCTGCTGAAAAGCGTCTTCGCTTGTCTGAATATTCAGAAGCTCGTCTTTAGAAGCAACGTGCCGTCGACAATCATGCGGTGGAAGTGTTTTTTTAGCAGGTGGCTGAAAACCACCACCTCCCCTCCATCTCCTTTTTTTTTTTCTTCGGTTAATTCGATCAGGAGGTGCGACCGCACGTCTGTATCGCTCCCGGGCCATCCCTGATAAGTATGTGTGAAGGCCTTTGCCTCCTGCGTCGCATGGTAGGCTGGAGCCCTGAGGCGCCAGAGAATTCTCACAGCCGTTTCTCTCTGAGGTGGCTGCTCCTCTCTCCCGCAAGAGAATCTTCGGTCTGAGATTAGCAGGGGGAAAAAATTGGGTTTTACTGTTTGCGGTTGCAGTTTGAGTGATGCTGAATCAATTTCATACTTTGACAGCCTCCCAGAGAACTTTTATTTTGTAAAAAATTCCCTGATGTAAGAATAAGAGCTAGAAGATGCAAGGGTTTTCTTTTAAAAGAGAAATGAAAAGAGAAGTATGTTTATTTGTACTGTACACTGTGAGTGGGTTGAAAAAATCAAATGGAATATTTCAATGAATTTCTTTACGAGATGCTGAGAGATCCTGAATTTTAAATTATCTACTGTCGCCCCCTGCTGTGGGGAGTGTAGTACTGCATCCTCAATGTTTTAGATGCGTAACTCTGGTACACTCCTATTTTGCGGCAGTGAATTAAAAATTTTACTTGTCTTTTTTAATTAATCCCTTAAATTGCTTCCAGTGCAGGTTTTCAGTACAATACAGAAATCCAGGTTTTGTTCCTTTGGAGATAAATACCCATGGAAACGTGACAACACATTGTTTATACGGTATTCTTCTCATGTCTAAACCATTTTTCATTTTTCACATGGGGAAGTGCGGACATCAGAAATGCCTTTACATTACATTAAATTACAATTATTTGGCAGACGCTTTTATCCAAAGCGACGTACAATAAGTGCATTTTGAAGGTCATTGACGCGACTACAAAGCAAATCCAACAAAGCACAACTTTCTCACAGCGTAGGAGCTATCCCTAGTAATAAACATGAGTAGTACACCACAGTCAGCTATACATTCTGAACTATAAAATAACCAAAAACACAAGTAAAATAGAAAACAAGCAAAAACCAGGAAGCGAGTACTATAGAATGGCCCTATATAGGTAGTTACATCTGCAGATATTTTTCTGGTTTGTCTTATTCCCTGTCTTTCTTTTGTGCCAGCATTAAAACAGCCTGTTTGCTTAGAGGTCCAGGTGAATGTGCTTGGAGGTTTGGCAACATATTGTCTCTCGTGTCCTATATACAGAAGAACAGAATTGGACTAATTCTCTGCTGAAAATGCTTTATTATTGGTCAGGTGACTCTTTCATAGAGGAAGTAAATCTCTCTCTCCCCAGTTCACTAATAAAGGGCAGGGGTGTACAACTCCAATCCTGGTGGATAGGTCTGTGTGCTGGTTTTTGTTCCAACCAGTTACCTTAGTTTGAGTTGTCTGACAGCTCTATAGACTACTCTGGTTCAGTCCTGTACTTTGGCACAGTGAAATCTGTAGGATACACTTGCAGTCTGCGGCTGTAGCTGGTGCTTATACAAATGTCAGATCAATATATGATTAAGCTAAGTAAGATAAGTAAGGGCAGAAGTTTGCTCAAAATTCTGAAACGGATCAGCTCTTGTTGTGCACCCCTGATCAAGAGGAACTCAACCAGGCTGCCAGGGAGAAACCGGGAAAGAACTAAAAATAAATCTTGTTTGCTCCGAGAGATTTGGCGAGGAAGATCTGGGACTGCAAATATTAATCGTCTACTTTTGGTGTTATCTCGACAAGGATCTCGAGACGTCTCCGGGCTGTTCCCATGGTAACGGGGAACCTGAGTTTAGGCTTCATGCGGGATGTCTCCGCTTTCCCCACCCCTCCTGATACTTCACGCTGACCGAGCGTGCGAACTGTTCCGGATTTACTCACCCATGCCCAGGGATTCCTCTAATAACAGGAAGTGCACAAGTGTATGTGCATCACCCATTGGTATTGCCATGATGATGATGATAAACTAATTTACCACTCTCATTAATGGAGAGGCATCCCCCCTCTCAGTCAGTCAGTCATTATTATCTTAATCAGTCAGTCAGTCATTATTATCTCAATCAGTCCGTCAGTCATTATTATCTCAATCAGTCAGTCAGTCATTATTATCTTAATCAGTCAGTCGGTCGGTCATTATTATCTCAATCAGTCAGTCAGTCATTATTATCTTAATCAGTCAGTCAGTCAGTCATTATTATCTCAATCAGTCAGTCAGTCATTATTATCTTAATCAGTCAGTCATTATTATCTTAACCAGTCAGTCAGTCATTATTATCTTAATCAGTCAGTCAGTCAGTCATTATTATCTTAATCAGTCAGTCACTCATTATTATCTTAATCAGTCAGTCAGTCATTATTATCTCAATCAGTCAGCCAGTCATTATTATCTTAATCAGTCAGTCGTTATTATCTTAACCAGTCAGTCAGTCATTATTATCTTAATCAGTCAGTCAGTCAGTCATTATTATCTTAATCAGTCAGTCACTCATTATTATCTTAATCAGTCAGTCAGTCATTATTATCTTAATCAGTCAGTCAGTCATTATTATCTTAATCAGTCAGTCATTATTATCTTAACCAGTCAGTCAGTCATTATTATCTTAATCAGTCAGTCAGTCAGTCATTATTATCTCAATCAGTCAGTCAGTCATTATTATCTTAATCAGTCAGTCAATTATAAGGTTGGAAATATACTGAAGCAATTCACGTTAAGTCCCTTCAAGGGTACAACGCCAGTGTCTTACCTGGTAAATTAACCTGCAACCTTCTGGTTACAAGCCCAGTTCCCTAACCATTAAACTACACTGCCACCCCCCGGTCAAATAAAGCTTATTTCATGTTGTACTGTGTACAAAATTGAGGGCCCTGCCAAACCGAATAGCCTCTGTGGGATGAAGCCGAAACAGAAGCAGTTAATGACTGACACACACCCGGCTCTCCGTGCTGTCCTCATGCTCCCATGCCCAGTCTGCGGGCCGTTGTTTATGGCGGTGGCATTCTCAGGACGGAGAGCCTTCTGATGAAATATACACACAATGCTGGGTTGGGTTGGCAGGGACATAAAGCTGTTTAGCCCTTTGAATGAGATGGGGATTTATCACCAGATCACTGATAAGCATTTACATTCTCGATGTCTGATATTGTGGACCTCACGTCAGTAAAAGGCCCTTTCGTTTGGTAGTTGTTAATGCAGACGTTGCAACTGACTGCAGTGACTTTATTTATATTTTGGTTTCCAAACTGATAGAGGAACACATTTCTTACACAATACAGAAATGGCTAAAAAGAAGAAAGGAACAAATATTATTTTGCACACGAGTCTCTATAAACTATAAAATACAATCTGGATTCATTCTCATGATGTGACTGCCTTTATATTTTTTGTTTATAGAAAAAAATTATAATCCTATTATCATTATGTTACCCCAGACAAAAATAATTTTATGAATGATGATTATAGTAATTATAGTAATGATAGTAATATATAGTAATATTACCATCATTAGTATAGCATTGATTATTGATCATTGGGATGTCAGTGCACTTTTATGATTTTGAAACCGTGGCACAACACTCTTGAGATCAATAAGGGGGCCTTAAACCTGTCACCGTGGTAGATGGGCATAGTCTAGTACTTGTACCCGCCTGGGTCGTACGCTTTCATGACTTTCTGAATCAGCTATAAATGTTCATATTACTGACTGGCATTATTTCCATACTCTTAGGGGATACCTTCATCTCAGGATGTCAACACTTAATAATGCTTAAAGTACACACAATATAATTTCATAGCCTGCATTATAATTGATTTTCCTGCCTGACAATCGGTTCTTAAATATAATTATGAAAACCTTGAGATCAAATGACATTTTTTTTCATTGGTATCTCATATGGTACATCACGCACGTTCACAGACGCAGTAAGGGAAAAGCCCTGCCTTCATCGCAATGCGTCGATGCGTGCATCTGGATAAATTTGTAACTGGTCGTATAAAACGCTGCGTTGTCCTATGTGTTAATATGCACAGTGTGTATTCAACAAGGTGACTCGTGTTTTATTTATTTATGTTGTCACACGAAGAAAAGCATCGACAGAAAGGTGAACCCTCCCTTGTTCCCCCGCTGGTGTCTGTTAGCGGCTCTGGCTCAGGCTGGTGTTACTGTTAGCGGCTCTGGCTCAGGCTGGTGTTACTGTTAGCGGCTCTGGCTCAGGCTGGTGTTACTGTTAGCGGCTCTGGCTCAGGCTGGTGTTACTGTTAGCGGCTCTGGCTCAGGCTGGTGTTACTGTTAGCGGCTCTGGCTCAGGCTGGTGTTACTGTTAGCGGCTCTGGCTCAGGCTGGTGTTACTGTTAGCGGCTCTGGCTCAGGCTGGTGTTACTGTTAGCGGCTCTGGCTCAGGCTGGTGTTACTGTTAGCGGCTCTGGCTCAGGCTGGTGTTACTGTTAGCGGCTCTGGCTCAGGCTGGTGTTACTGGTAGCGGCTCTGGCTCAGGCTGGTGTTACTGGTAGCGGCTCTGGCTCAGGCTGGTGTTACTGTTAGCGGCTCTGGCTCAGGCTGGTGTTACTGTTAGCGGCTCTGGCTCAGGCTGGTGTTACTGGTAGCGGCTCTGGCTCAGGCTGGTGTTACTGGTAGCGGCTCTGGCTCAGGCTGGTGTTACTGTTAGCGGCTCTGGCTCAGGCTGGTGTTACTGTTAGCGGCTCTGGCTCAGGCTGGTGTTACTGTTAGCGGCTCTGGCTCAGGCTGGTGTTACTGTTAGCGGCTCTGGCTCAGGCTGGTGTTATTGTTAGCGGCTCTGGCTCAGGCTGGTGTTACTGTTAGCGGCTCTGGCTCAGGCTGGTGTTACTGTTAGCGGCTCTGGCTCAGGCTGGTGTTACTGTTAGCGGCTCTGGCTCAGGCTGGTGTTACTGTTAGCGGCTCTGGCTCAGGCTGGTGTTACTGTTAGCGGCTCTGGCTCAGGCTGGTGTTACTGTTAGCGGCTCTGGCTCAGGCTGGTGTTATTGCTGCTGGCAGAAGCAGAGTCTCCTCCTGGGGGAGGGGATGGCGGTTGCCAGCTAACTTCAGCTAACATTCGCAGCAAATTCAAGCCTTTTTTGTGGATTATATGCCCTGGTTTTTGAATTTGGTTTTTTTGTCCCCCCTCACCCCCTGAAACTGAAGCAAAAGGCCTTATCCACAGGTATAATGCCAGTGTCCAATCTGGGATCAGAACTCCCTCAGGTATGGCTCAGTAACCACAAAGTGCCACAAGGTGGCACTCCAATTCTCACCTCACTCTTGTGTTTTTCAGCTAAAGATGGGCCAACTGTCGTTTTCATTACGTCGGTAATGGGCGGAGCAAATATTTCCTTTCAGTGACTGAGTTCAGCCAATCATTGTGCTTTGATGTGGAGAGCAAAAAAAAAACAAAACGTTTTTTGATTTGTTCAGACAAGTTAGTGATTGACAGATCATGAACCCTCAGTCACCCAACAGTAGCTTAATCTGAGACGTCCATCTGAGAGGGCTGACCTGAAGGTGAGGCGCCTTGCAAATCGGTCGTCTCGGCGTTTACGCGGTTGTGTTTGCACAGATTTAAAATGGCACCGTGTGGTTTCCACCTGGGTCTTTGTTAAATGTAGCATGCTACAGGACTCATTAAGAAGGAAAATATTGAGTGATTGAGTACAGAATACCAAATCAAGCTGTTACAAAAAAAACAAACAGATCACCTTGATACAGCATGTACCCAATGTTGTTATAGCTGTTACTGGGGTGTTATAATAAATTACAGCCATTTCATTGGATCAGTGTTATGACAAGCAAGTGATGTGGAGATTGTGGATAGATTTTCACTGCTCAGTTTGGGAAAAAGTGTAGTGTTCATGAACTTTACACGCTAAAATACCTGGCCATATTCATTAAGCTGGAGGCCGAGGCTATATGACACTGAATTTAAATTCTGAGTAAAAACCTAGGTTATCTACTGTAAGTCACCCAGCATTAAGGTCATCTTGCAAGAAAAACAAAAAATAATTAATTTTAAATTGCCTATTAGCTGTTGAAAAGCTGCTGTCCACTTTCATAAATTTTTTTACTCGTTAAAAATTGGGATTATTTCAGCGCAGAAATCAGTTTTATTAGTACCCTCTGTGGTGTTCAGATTGATAAATACAATCTTACAATATATACAGCCAGCTACTGTTGTAGCTTGTATGTATGCACCCCTGTGGAGGTCTACCTTTCAGAATCCTGCACATTGTTAATTTAACCCCTTGAAGAGTAGGTTTTCTGAAATGCATTTTTATTTTTTTGCTAACATTCTTAAGTCAGTGTTCTAGAACTCCACGGCAGTAGTGATTGTTACATCAGCATTAGAATGTTCAGTTAAGAACATTCTCATCACCTATTTGTGATCTTGCACCTTAAAGGGTGTTAAAACTCTTCTCTGTACTCACTCTCCCGGACTCCTGTAGCTGTGATCCATGTAAAGATCGCACCACAGCAAACAGGACTGAAGACGGGCAGTTAACACTCATTAAACCACGGGGGCATAACGAAGACCAGTCTGCTTCAGCATGTACTGCCAGCTTCTGATTTTAATTATTTAATTAGCACCAGTCGGGTGTTTCATAAATTCGTGAGCTACAGCAGATAACTCCAAGTGTGTCCTTGGTGGGAAATGTTTTACCCTGTTCCAATATACACTGCCTGGCCAAAAAAAAAGTTGCACACTCTAATATTTCGTTGGACCGCCTTTAGCTTTGATTACGGTGAACATTCATCGTGGCATTGTTTCGACAACCTTATGCAACGTCACAACATTTATTTCTGTCCAGAGTTGCATTCATTTTTGGCCGAGATCTTGCATTGATGACAGAAGAGTCAAGCCACTCTGTAAAGTCTTCTCCAGCGCATCCCAAAGACTTTCAATGGGGTTAAGGTCAAGACTCTGGTGGCCAATTCATGTGTGAAAATGATTCCTCATGCTCCCTGAACCACTCTTTCACAATTTGAGCCTGATGAATCTTGGCATTGTCGTCTTGGAATATGCCCATTGATGGGATAACTTGGTCATTCAGTACATTCAGGTACTCAGCTGAATTAATTTTATTGCTGCATAACATTGCTGAGCCTAGACCTGACCAATTGAAGCAACCCCAGATCAAAACACTGCCTCCAGAGGGCTTGTACAGTGGGCACTATGCATGACGGGTGCAACGGCGACTTTTTTTTTGGCCAGGCAGTGTAGCTGTGAACCAGTTAAAATGTATGTATAAATATGTTTAGAATATTGACCTGGAATGACTAGTTTCAGCATAGACACCGGGTCTTCTTCCTTTTTTTCAAATGGGTTTACAACCTCGCCCACCCATACACGGCTTATGAGGACTCTTTGTGTTTCTGCAACACTGGACCTACAGCACTTCTCACATGTCCAGCAGATGGTGTCCAGTGTTAATTCAACTCTAATAGAGTACATATGAGTCCAGTAGGAGAGTTGATTTAACACTGATCATCATTTTGCCGTGTAAGAGACAAAGTGCTGATATATTCTGATGAAGGCTTGCTAGCCAAAACGTTAACACTGTGCTGAAGTAAATCTTTATTTTTGGAGCACTATGCCAAGCTTGCGAGTCTCTTTTTGTCTTAGTTTCAACACTCTTTTGACTCTTTTGCACCTTAGGCTATTGGGCTGGTATGTGTGCATCTCTAAGGGGATATTAAGAGTTCTGACATTCGGAGAGCCTTACAAAGCTCTGGAGATATCTGGGGACTTTTGGGAACACACCACACATACTTTACGAAATAAAAAAGAAAATTGCTGTGAGTAGTTTAGTGTCCTTTATTTAATTTTGTGTCACGGTCTCTAACATAACTATTGTTTTGTGTCACGGTCTGTAACATAACTATTGAAAATGAAAATGTAAAGATATGTCTGAAAGTTAAAGGAATATAATAAAGAAAGATTCACACAGCTCAACATTACAGTCAGTCGTCCTTGGTTATTTTCCGCTAATTTACTTGGGAAGCACACTCGGAACCCTGCCCTTGGAGGGTAATTTTCCGGGCCGGATCTGCGTGAAATGTACCTGCACTATCTGGGCGGGAACACTATGAAAGGATTAATTAAAGAAGCAAGAAATTGCTTTTTGCTTTTAAGCAACCTGGACGCGAGTGTTCTGTGGGATGATGCATGTCATCTATCTCTCAAGGGCAAAAGTTCTTCTCTGAATGAATCGATACTTTACTCCAGCTTTTATCGTGTAGCCTGTTTTATCAGTCCACAGCTTAAAATGTGCGCTTCTCTGGAAGAAGAAGAAAATCGATACGTGTTTGCTAATTGATCCCAGATTGAGTGCTCTGTCACTCACAGCAAAAACGTTCTCGTTTTTAAAATTATATCCTTTTTCGCTAAAAACATAAGGCACAAGAGACTGTAGTTCAAGGAATATTGGCATAAAAAAAGGGAGCGTTATCATGTCAATATCTGTGATGTTTCAAAGCCTTAAATGTATTCTCGCTAGGGGGCTGCTGGATGGCTCATTTGGTTAAGGCACCACGCTGTGGTGCATGGTTGAGCCCCATGTTCTCGGATCGGATCCGGACCGATTCAGTGCCGTCTGTGGCTGGTAGCTCCATAGGGAGGGCTTAAGTCGGTTAGGGATCCACGTTTCATTGCTTGCTTAGAGACCCTAGCTGGTTGATCGGAAGCCCGTGGACTACATGTTAAAGCCGCACATGAAAGTTCTTCCTCCTACTCGAATCTATACAAGCTTAGCTGCAGTTTGTAGTGTGAAAAGAAGCAGACGTCTGACACCACATGTTTAGAAGGAGAACCGGGTTGTTTATGCGCTCCCGAATTCGGCACATGAATGCGGCGGCGGTGGCAGACAGGTGGCCGTTCCTAATTAGGGTGGGAATTAGACAAAAAATATATATAATCACCATTAGGAAAGCGATTGTGTGGTTATAATATTCAGATTTTCAAACTGTGAATGTCATTATGCAGGAAAATATAGTATTCACCTTATCTTTTCTGCATGTTAGAACCAAGTTACACGTACTCACATTTCACGGTTTCACAAGTTTGCGCGGCTAGCCGCAGTGTTGGCTGTGTACCGAGTGGCGGCAGCTACAATGACTCACCAATAGATGCAATGCATTCACCCACACAGCTTGGCCAGTTCATTTTGTTGATCGCGGAATTTAACACCTGCATCATGAGTCGAAGTTCAGGACAAATTCAGATTGAATGTGGGCCAAAGCTTCCTCGTGTTCTGCCCCTTCCTGGGGAATGGCTGATTCAAGCCCAGCCACACGGTAGGGACTGTTTAGCGTGAGCAGATGGCACTCATGTGTTTCCTTACGGTATAATCCCTGCGATGGTCGGTACCGTGGCTTTGCATGTGAGCTGTACATATATGTGCTGTCCTAACAGTGAATTACACTGATTGTCCTTATATACACTGTCCTTACAGTGAGTTACACTGATTGTCCTTATATACACTGTCCTTATAGTGAGTTACACTGATTGTCCTTATATACACTGTCCTTACAGTGAGTTACACTGATTGTCCTTATATACACTGTCCTTATAGTGAGTTACACTGATTGTCCTTATATACACTGTCCTTACAGTGAGTTACACTGATTGTCCTTATATACACTGTCCTTACAGTGAGTTACACTGATTGTCCTTATATACACTGTCCTTACAGTGAGTTACACTGATTGTCCTTATATACACTGTCCTTACAGTGAGTTACACTGATTGTCCTTATATACACTGTCCTTACAGTGAGTTACACTGATTGTCCTTATATACACTGTCCTTACAGTGAGTTACACTGATTGTCCTTATATACACTGTCCTTACAGTGAATTACACTGATTGTCCTTATATACACTGTCCTTATAGTGAGTTACACTGATTGTCCTTATATACACTGTCCTTACAGTGAGTTACACTGATTGTCCTTATATGCACTGTCCTTATAGTGAGTTACACTGATTGTGCTTATATACACTGTCCTTATAGTGAGTTACACTGATTGTCCTTATATACACTGTCCTTACAGTGAGTTACACTGATTGTCCTTATATGCACTGTCCTTATAGTGAGTTACACTGATTGTCCTTATATACACTGTCCTTACAGTGAGTTACACTGATTGTCCTTATATACACTGTCCTTATAGTGAGTTACACTGATTGTCCTTATATACACTGTCCTTACAGTGAGTTACACTGATTGTCCTTATATGCACTGTCCTTATAGTGAGTTACACTGATTGTGCTTATATACACTGTCCTTACAGTGAATTACACTGATTGTGTTTATATACACTGTCCTTACAGTGAATTACACTGATTGTGTTTATATACACTGTCCTTACAGTGAATTACACTGATTGTCCTTATATATGCTGTCCTTACAGTGAATTACACTGATTGTCCTTATATACACTGTCCTTATAGTGAGTTACGCTGATTGTCCTTATATACACTGTCCTTACAGTGAGTTACACTGATTGTCCTTATATGCACTGTCCTTACAGTGAATTACACTGATTGTGTTTATATACACTGTCCTTACAGTGAATTACACTGATTGTGTTTATATACACTGTCCTTACAGTGAATTACACTGATTGTCCTTATATACGCTGTCCTTACAGTGAATTACACTGATTGTCCTTATATACACTGTCCTTACAGTGAATTACACTGATTGTCCTTATATACACTGTCCTGACAGTGAATTACACTGATTGTCCTTATATACGCTGTCCTTCCAGTGAATTACACTGATTGTCCTTATATACGCTGTCCTTACAGTGAATTACACTGATTGTCCTTATATACACTGTCCTTACAGTAACTTATATACACTGTCCTTACAGTGAATTACACTGATTGTCCTTATATACACTGTCCTTACAGTGAATTACACTGATTGTCCTTATATACACTGTCCTTACAGTGAATTACACTGATTGTCCTTATATACACTGTCCTGACAGTGAATTACGCTGATTGTCCTTATATACGCTGTTCTTCCAATGAATTACACTGATTGTCCTTATATACGCTGTCCTTACAGTGAATTACACTGATTGTCCTTATATACGCTGTCCTTACAGAGAATTACACTGATTGTACATATACACTATATGGCCAAAAGAATCTGGACACCCCTTGGTCTGGGGCTGCTTTTCATGGTTCAGGCTAGGCTCCTTAGTTCCAGTGAAGGCAAATCTTAACACTCCAGCATAGAATGACATTCTAGATGATTCTGGATTTCCAACTTTGTGGCAACAGTATGGGGAAGGCGCTTTCCTGCTTCAGAATGACAATGCCCTTGTGCACTAATAGAGGTCCATACAGAAATGGTTTGTTCAGATTGGTGTGGAAGAACTTGACTGGCCTACACAGAGCCCTGACGTCAAACACTTCAAACACCATTAGGATCAATTGGACAGCCGACTGCGAGCCAGGCCTAATAGCCCCACATTAGTGCCGGACCTCACTAATGCTCTTCTGACTGAATGGAAGCAAATTCACGCAGCAATGTTCCAACATCTAGTGGAAAGCCTTCCCAGGAGAGTGGAGACTGTTATAGCAGCAATATGGTGACTAACTCCATATATGCCCATGATTTTGGAATGAGATGTTGGATGAGCAGGTGTCCATATACGTTTGACCATGTAGTGTATGTGCTGTTCTAACAGTAAATTACACTGATTGTCCTTATACGTGCTGTCCTTACAGTAAATTATACTGATTGTCTGTATATACACTATCCTTACAGTGAATTACACTGAGTGTATATATATATATACTGTCCTTACAGTGAATTACACTGAGGGTATATATACTGTCTTTACAGTGAATTACACTGATTGTCCGTATATATGCTGTCCTTACAGTAAATTACATTGATTGTCCTTGTATACACTGTCCTTACAGTAAATTACACTGAGTGTATATATGCTGTCCTTACAGTAAATTACACTGATTGTCCTTGTATACACTGTCCTTACAGTAAATTACACTGAGTGTATATATGCTGTCCTTACAGTAAATTACACTGATTCTCCGTATATACGCTGTCCTTACAGTAAATTACGCTGATTGTCTGTATATACACACTGTCCTTACAGTAAATTACACTGATTCTCCGTATATACGCTGTCCTTACAGTAAATTACACTGATTCTCCGTATATACGCTGTCCTTACAGTAAATTACACTGATTCTCCGTATATACGCTGTCCTTACAGTAAATTACACTGATTCTCCGTATATACGCTGTCCTTACAGTAAATTACACTGATTCTCCGTATATACGCTGTCCTTACAGTAAATTACACTGATTCTCCGTATATACGCTGTCCTTACAGTAAATTACACTGATTCTCCATATATACGCTGTCCTTACAGAGAATCTAGCGGTTAATGCCTCTTTTCCTCTCCGGCTGTAATGAGCCCCTTAGATGTTGTGTTCTAATGACTGATTAGAGCGCGGAGCGGCAGGAGAGCTCTTTATTGATTAGCGCGTAATGGTTCTCCAGCTGGGTCACTATCTCAGCCTGCCTGGTTGATGTGCGTCATCGCGGGATTGTGTGTTTTACGAGCGCAGGATGCCTCTGCTTCGGCTTCATCTTCGGGCTTCTGCAGGCTTTATTTATTTGGATTAGAGCAACTGAAACGCATCTAATTATCGCCGTACCGCAGAGCCACTGAGGAAAACACTGTTCAAACGCATTTATCAAAGAAATTAGAAAAAGTTGTGCTCCCCTCTGTAAATTTATAACAGGAAACCGTTCCCTCCACCGTGGGAAGACATTTAGATCTACCGTGACATTTTTACGAGAAATATTTCAAACCGTTCTATTTTTCAAACTGAAAGATTAATGTTTGTAGACGGCAAAGTGTGTTGTTAATATGAGTGGGAGTCAAAGAGGCAGTGGCTTGTTTTTAATCAAAATGTGTCCTTAACTATGACTTACAAGCAGATAATTATCACAGAAGTTACACTTTGTCTTCACAAACTCAATTTTGTGAGTTCATGCTTGTGATTGCTTGAACTGGAAAAACTATGTTGAAGTAAAGAAAAGAGTTGCTATTAATTGACAGTCAAAGTTAAGGACATGTTGATTGAATCCCAGCCATATTTTCATGCATACAGAGGGACAGATAGTATGGATATGGGATATACTGGGGCAGGCCGCTGTGGGAAATGGGAGGGTAGGGGTGGACAGGTGTTATCTTTGCTTTGGCACAGGAGGGTTGTTATAACAGCTGGAATGTATGCTTAGTATTGATGGGCGAATCCGGTAAGAAAAATAAAAAAAGGGTGTGGAGCAACAGCTGTCAATCGCAAAATGTATTCACAGCAAAACTAACGATTGGTTGAGTGAGTTAATGGTCGTGTATGGTAGCTCCACCCATTCTTTTGCTGCCACGATGCCTCTCTTCTGTTCTCTCATCACTACAAAATGGTGTATGAAATGTGATGAGCTTAGATATAGAACCATAGATATGACATATCATGTAATGTAACAGTAATTTGTAATTCTGAAATGGAACAGTTCGGCAGCCATCTTACCTGGGTACAGCTATAATAGAGTACTCAAGTGAGTATGCCAGATGTGGGCGGAGTCTGGTTTCAGAAGTAAAGTAAATTCCCTATGACCGATAGAACGGGCTTCGAAGACGATGGACTATTGCTTGAAATCTGATATATAGAATGAGCCTAAACATTCCTGGATTAGCCTGTGTGGTATAAGGATATAGGCCATATATCACATGTTCCAATTTTTATTTTTTAAAGTAATGGGTTAATGATTGTAGTTCGACTTGTAGTCCACTTTAACGGACTACATATCCAGTACTGCAACGCGCTGGTGGTTCTCGACCAATAAGATATCATCTCGACTATCTGGACATTTTTGGCAGAATGGCAGTACTGCTGCTGAAGACGAGCTAACGTTAGCTTGCTAAGTTGAGAAGCTTGCTAAGTTGAGAAGCCCACCTGACCAGGTCAGAAACTACGCTAAGGTTAACCGCATAAAGCAATTCTAGCTTTTAGTCCTTCAAGCTAGCTAGCTAACTTTAGAAAAAAGCATTTAAAAACAGAGCTGTGTGCTACTGCTGGCTAACGTTATGTGTCAATGTTTGGAGACAACGCTGCTCGTCCGGAGGGAATTATGGGACGTCAAGTTTTTAAACAGTACCAGCGCTGGTATATTCACAAAAAAATACTAAAACGTAAAATATACTCGAAGCTGGTCCAGAAAAACGGCATATTTTGTGAACGGGCGTTATATTGAACAATCCAGGAAATTGATGGCAAGACATAATCACTAGAATGGTTTAAAAGTAAGTTTTACTTAAAGGGGACATGAAGCACTCAGTAAAGTGCCTCTGGTTCGTTAGATTTTTACCTTAAATTATAGATATGACTGTGCGTTCAAATCTCAAACCGACCCGTATTTTCTGGAAAAAGAAGTTACAATTAGCTTTTTTTCCACTAGGGCGCAGCCATCTTGGACCAACTGCGGTCATGACGTCACTAGGTTGGTTGGTCTCAGCTGTTCAGTGTATTACTATGGGAAAATAGCTGACTTTCAGTGAGCTCAACAATGTATCGTGAGGAAAAAATAAAACAAAAAACGCACAGACGGTCTTTTTGTATTGCCCCGAGATGCTCAAATGAGTATTACCGAACAAAACTTAATTTAAAACTTAATTTCCACAAACTGCTTCTGACCATACGAATGGTGTGGCCTGACGAGCCGGCAACTGCAGCGCCGCTGCATTGCCTTGATATATTAGTTAACAACCTGCAAATATATACCTACCACGACCTAGCATCACAAGCTAACGCTTATTTTCTATAGGCAATATTAGCTAGACACGACTTTAGCTCCCAAATTGTATATCAAGGCAATGCAGCGGCGCTGCAGTTGCCGGCTCATCAGACCACAGCAATAGTATGTAATGGCGCTGTAATGGCGACATGTAGTCCAGCTGTCTCTCGTGTTCGTGTTTGTTAATTTGAATGTATTTTGTTGTGTCTGGCTTTTGTCTGTTGGTTTTCTTCATGCGCTATGTGTCTGTTGTGGGACGGGGAAGCGGGCTGGAGATTGTTCAGGGCACTCATGCTGCTTGTTTTGATAATATTAACGAATTGTATATTCGGGATAATTTTGTTAGTATCGTCACCATGGTGACGCATTCACAACATATGCTGGGGAATGTCCGTTGGATCTGCAGCTACAAAGTTTACCATCGTTCTTCACCGGAGTTGAAGATGTCGGGACTTGGGACTGATCTACGACTGCAGGCAATCTTCAAAAGGCCACCACAGAAGGGGAAGGAGAAGATAATGTGGGGGAGGAGTGAGGCGACGACTGGGAAGGCTGACGCTGTTCGGTGCTCCGTTTCGACAGTGTACAGAGACCGCAACACTGCGTGTATGGAGGAAAGTCGTGGAGGCGGAGTTTGTGTGTTGGACTGCTTGATAACACTGGACATCTCGGGACAGCGGAGGCTTATTTTTAATCATAACGTTTGGCTGTAGGCTATTACACTTTATTAGTTTGATTAATGCAATAATTATATTGAATGTCTTTGTTTGATGTGTTGTGGGTATGTCTTTTTTGTTGTTGCTGGCGCTACAACTGAAGTTCCCTATCGGGAAAATAAAAGCTATTCTATTCTATTCTATGTCTATGCTCTCAATGAATGGGGAATTTACTTCCGTCATAATCGGGTCTCAGAAGCCAGATAGCTGATGATTGGCTCATAGATATAAAACCATGGTTATCTTACCTGGGTATGGTCTCAAAAATTGTGGCACTAACTATGACATATGTCACATCAATGGTTCAATATCTATGGTGATGAGGGATGAGGTAGAATATGAGGTTTATGGAGATCAGATGCAACTTCCTGTCCCTCCTTAGTCTTTGTTCCTGTCATCTCTTCCTCTCCGTCAATTTTCGAATTCAAATTCAAGTTTTTTTTCCCCTGCTTTATTGGCAGGAAGTACATTTGTAGATGTTACCAAAGCCTGCACAAATAAATGTGAATATTAATAAAGATGACTTATTACATATTCGTAGAATAAATACATGAATACAATATGTAATGAGTATATTCGCAATAAAAATAGCAATAATAAATAAATCCATTCTCTCTCTCTCTCTGTCCCCTCCCCCTCCCTCTGATTGGTCAGTTTGTGGCTCAGCCAAACTGTCAGCAGCTGCTGGCTTCTCGGTGGTATGATGAGTTCCCGGGCTGGAGAAGACGGCACTGGGGAGGGAAGTTCCTCACCTGCATCTTCATCGGACTCCTCTTCCCCCTCTTCTCCCTCTGCTACCTGATCGCCCCCAAGAGCCGCTACGGCCTCTTCATCCGCAAGCCCTTCATCAAGTTCATCTGCCACACGGCGTCCTACCTGACCTTCCTCTTCCTCCTGCTGCTGGCCTCCCAGCACATCGTCTCCACTGACCCCAACCGCCAGGGTCCCGTGCCCACCACCGTGGAGTGGATGATCCTACCCTGGGTCCTAGGTAAATGTGGGGCGTCACGCCACGCCCCCTTCCAGGGGACCCCCCAGTTTAAGAATATTACATTTTGTGTTACCTGTCACCAGAGGTGGAAAGTCCAGGGGTCAGAGAGTAAAAGTCCTGCCATGTGTTTCTTCCACCCATGAACTCAGCCAGCTGATTTCACTAATTAGTTCTATCTCCTGGAATTGTGCTAATTAGCAAATCCAGGTGATTGGAACAAAATACTGGGGAGGATTTTTACTTTCTGAACCTGGAATTTCCACCTCTGCCTGTGACCTCCTGGGTAGGGGTCAATTTTACAAAATTATTTAAAATAATTGAAAATTTGATTCGTGAGTAGAAAAATACCTATAATGGTTCTTTATTCATGAATTGAATTACAATTCATTTTTTAATTTTCTTTAATTGACTAAATCGAAGACAGAATTGTCTTCAAGCTTAAAAAAAATCTGAACGCGTGAGATTGTGGGAATTGCCGGAGGTCGGGAGGAATTGTTGTTCTGCTTGAACTGTGATTTGAGATTTCCCCACTGTAGGAGCGTGAGACTTCAGGTCTTCACGCCGTGTATTTAATTTAAAAGATAAGAGAGAGTGAACAAATCATACATACTGTGCACGCATATAATCTTGGTTAGACATTGATTGGATCCCTACAGAAATGTCTTCTTTCAAAAACGGTTCTTTCCTTGCTGTGTTTAATCTTTAAACACCCCATGCCCTTGACAAGTTGGAGTGAGGTAGACACTCACCTCCCAGGGGTTTAGTCTCCCATTTTATATTGAATTTTACAGGAAAAGTAACTATTTGAATGTACCATATCCTCCTAAGCCCCGGCAATTCATTTCTGTCCCCCGCAGGGGACATGAGTCACAGGTCTTAATCTCAAGAACCATATATTCTACTATGCTGAAATATACACTACAAGTGTATATAAAGTGTTCAATAAAAATAAAGTAAGTAATATATATTTAAAATATTTTCACTGCATCGTCAAGACACTTGCATTATGGCAAAAAAAATTTAATTAAATACTTAAAACTTATTTTCTGCTGGGACTGATTGTCCGTATATGGTATGTATGGAAACACTCTAAAAATACGCCTGTTTACACTACATCTCAACTCAACTAACGCTGACTGACTGTATTATGTTTTTTTTTTCCTGTTCTACACTTCAGACCTGTTTGCTGCTTAAAACACTACATCCTCAGACTCTTGCTTGTACCTGCGATGGCACTTAGCTTAATGTTCTAGTTTTATGTACGGACTACTACTGTTGGCTGTCACTCTGATACATTGCCATCATCTGCGCTCATCCTAGGCCTTCACATAAACGCTTCTGTAAGTCGTTCTGAGTAAGTCTGCTAAACGCCTGAGTGTAATGTGCTATACCTCCATCAGAGTTTTACAACACTTTATTCCAGTAAAAGTCTGACTTTATCCCTCAGTAAGTAGAAATTTGCCCATGGACTTCACATCGCATTATCAATTGAATATAAAATAAAATAAAAATGGAAGAATTCATACATATACTGAATGCAGACTGAAAGAAGATTCCTTACCTGAACAGCTTCGCTGGGACTAACCCGAAATAAGGAGGGCATAAGGAGCGCACTGAGCTCGGAACTAAAGACATTTATTTGACAGGAGATACTGACGTTTCAACGTCAAAAGTCAAAAGAAACCACTGAAACGTCAGTATCTTCTGTTTTATAATGATCTTTTTGCTCTGAGCTCTGTGTGCTCCAACCATCCTTATTTCGGGTTAGTCCCAGTGAAGTTGCCCGGGTAAGGAATCTTCTTTCAGTTGTGCATCTATTTAGTCTTATTTTATAGCGTCTTATTTTTATAGCTTTCCTTTTTGACACTGAATGCGTACCGTACGTACAGTACGTGCATACTGGGTGCTGCACATTCGGGGTTGGTGCAGACGCGTGCTCCCTTCACGGTAAAGCGGTTTTGTATCCTGAGATGACAGACGCTATAGTAACGTGCCTCTTATATTGACGTGTACAGACATACGTGTCTGCCCTGCGCCCGTGTTGTATCTGGAGACGCCTTTGATGAAGCAGGAAAGGCGAGAGGAATAAACGGTGTCTTTGAAACATGGTGTGTCCCCCCCCCCGTGCACTCTCTTGCCCTCCTGTCTGCTTCGAAACACAAACTAGCAAAGCAAAAAACGAGGAGGTTGTCACGCCGTTGTTTGCTGAGCGGAGAAGTCGGGTTTCACAGAAATAGCATCTGCAGCTGTCTTATCAAACACAAGACTCGCCGCCAATCTCTCTCTCTCTCTCTTTCTCTCTCTCTCTCTCTGTATATTTTGCACACAGAGGGAAACGACACACCACATATTTGCACAGTGTCACAGGTTGAGGGAGCTTTTCACTTTTTTGGAGGGGTGGTTTCAGGGTTTAGGGGTACACTTTTCTTTTGAATTATTTATTTTTGGGCCAAAGTACAGCGTTAAAAAAAGGCAGCTTCATGTTTTAATTAACCTGCTATCTGGACTAGCAAAATTATCTATATGGAAGACGAGGAAAAACTGCATTACGGGTCAGGGGTCAGTTGACCCCCTCTTTATGTTAAAGGGACTGCTTGCAGCCCGCATCAGGGTGGAATTCAGTTTTTATAGCCTCACAGACAACATAGAGGCCTTTATAAATATATGGTGCATCAAAGAAGTGCTTTGCTCTTTTCAGGGTGATGTGTTGATACTTCATTTTTGAAGTATTTATTTATCTATTCTTTCTGTTTTATCCATTTCCAATTCTATTTATTTTCTTTCTTTTTCAGTCTTTGTGAAATGATCGTTTCCCAGTAATGGTCTCTTTTTCCTTTTGTTAATTTTATTGATTAATTTCCCTTGGTTTTCTGATAATGGGTTTCTCTTGCTTTTCTTTCTATTTTTATTTTTTACTTTCTTATTTTCTGTTTGTTTGTAAATATGTGAACACATAGGTCTCGTCCTTTGTTCTGTACATTAAAGGAGACCTTAAAACTCAAAAACTCTCTCTCTCTCTTTCTCTTTCTCTCTCTCTCTCTCTCTTTCTCTCTCTCTCTCTCTCTCTCTCTCTCTCTCTCTCTCTCTCTCTCTCTCTCTCAATTTCAATTTAAATTTCAAAGTGCTTTATTGGCATGACAAATACAGGCACTTGTGTTGCCAAAGCGGGGGTTACATAATAAAACTATACAGTATGTTTATGTAAATAAAATAATAATAGAACTGCCTATAACAAGAATTACAATAAATTATGTTATGTCTTGTGTGTGTGTGTGTGTGTGTGTGTGTGTGTCTGTGTTTCTGTGTGTGTTGTGTGCGTGTGTGTGCGTGTCTCTCTCTCTCTGCCTTTGTGACTCACGTGGCGCGCAGATGATGACTGTTGTGTTTTCAGGGGGGGGGGGGGGAGAAGCTTGTCGTGGTGCTTTGATCACGGGTGACACGCGTGGCAGTGACCCCCCATTTCCCGCCTGCAGGGTTCATATGGACGGAGATCAAACAGATGTGGGACGGCGGGTTTCAGGACTACGTCCACGACTGGTGGAACCTCATGGACTTTGTGATGAACTCCCTGTACCTGGCTACCATCTCGCTGAAGGTGGTCGCGTACGTAAAGGTATAACGGCACCTCTCTGGAGGTCACTTCCTCCAGCAGGGTTACGTACAGTTTTTTAACACAACTCTATATACATTTTCCATATGTTCACCAAATATTCCCCAAACCAGTTTTAGCCTCTTGAAAAGGCACAAATTCTTCTGTATTTATTTGGAACGTTATATTGTTCTATAAACAAAAGCTTTGAGTACTCTCATATATTACAAATGTATGTATTCTCTATATATTTTAATGGTGTAATACATTTAAAAATATGTTTTATTATATTTCTGTTTGACATGGAATTCTGCTTCAGTTTAACAGCACACCCGTGTTCCTCTATGTTTCTTATAATCCTAATATTACGTTACGGGCATTTAGCAGACGCTCTTATACTTACACAACTTTCTCATTTTTACATTGTATATACATTAAATACTGAAGCATTGCAGGCTAATGACCTTTGCTCAAGGGTACAACGGCAGGGTCCTGCCTGGGAATCAAACCTACAGCCTTTGGGTTACAAGCCCAGTTCCCTTATCAGTATTCTACACTGTCTACATATAATATATGCCTTCTCTTGAGTAGTGCATTTCAGATATATTTCATATATATTTGATGTGGCCCCTTGTGTTTCTGTGCCCCTCCCCCCAGTACAGCGGCTGTAAGCCGCGGGATAAGTGGGAGATGTGGCACCCCACACTCGTGGCCGAAGCCGTCTTCGCCATCGCGAACATCTTCAGCTCCCTGCGGCTCATCTCCCTGTTTACCGCCAACTCGCACCTGGGGCCGCTGCAGATCTCGCTGGGCCGCATGCTCCTGGACATCCTCAAGTTCCTCTTCATCTACTGCCTGGTGCTGCTGGCCTTCGCCAACGGCCTCAACCAGCTCTACTTCTACTACGAGACGGACGAGGTCAGCGACTGCAAGGGCATCCGCTGCGAGAAGCAGAACAACGCCTTCTCCACGTGAGTGCGCCGCGGAGCACAACCCGCGTAAAGGCCTTCGCTAAGTATTAATCAGATTAGACGCATTGTTCCTGCCCGACAGTGTTTCCTTTGTGGAGTATGATAGAGGCCCAACTACACCGGAGTCAAAATACATTTTAAAAAACCATGCAATTATATGGAATAAAAAATGTTGTTCTGAATATTAGAGGGTGAAAGTAGATGTTTCTTTTAAAGTTTTAAAATTTTACATTTTACTGATATTAAAGTGGTTAAAGTGTGAAGGATGAAAGTGTGTAATATAACTATTTTATCCTTGGTGTGCTGGAGAATACTGTACCTGAGGGCAGGTAAACAACAGGCAGGGGTAGGTGCCCCCTGTGGATCATTATGAATCAGTTTCCTCCTTCCTTTCCATATCTGTCCATCCACCCACTTTAGAGAAATGTGGATAATTATCTGTTCATTAATTTTAATTGGAGCAGGCTCACGGATATGTTTGGCAATGCAATTTGCAGTTCTTACAGTGATGAAAACTCCCAGTGTTGACATTTACCATCAAGCTGTTACGATGGTGTGTAAATAGTACATGAATCATGTGAGAATATCATGGGATGGTATGACGATTGTCAGATGTCAGACTATCAGGCGGAAGCCTTCAGCTCTGAACGGCGTTAGATTTACGGCTCATTCCATTGAGAAACTGTGGCAGTTGAATCGCCCTTTGACCTGTGTTTGACCTGTGGTTGACCTGCATTTGACCTGTGTTTACCCGTGTTTGACCTATGTTTTGACCTGTGTTTGGCCTGTGTTTGACCTATGTTTTGACTTGTGTTTGACCTATGTTTTGACCTGTGTTTGGCCTGTGTTTGACCTATGTTTTGACTTGTGTTTGACCTATGTTTTGACCTGTGTTTGGCCTGTGTTTGACCTATGTTTTGACTTGTGTTTGACCTATGTTTTGACCTGTGTTTAACCTATGTTTTGACCTGTGTTTGACCTGTCTGTGACCCCCTTGTCTTCAGGTTGTTTGAGACCCTGCAGTCGCTGTTCTGGTCCATCTTCGGCCTGATCAGCCTGTATGTGACCAATGTGAAGGCCCATCACGAGTTCACAGAGTTTGTGGGCGCCACCATGTTCGGCACCTACAACATCATCTCCCTGGTGGTGCTCCTGAACATGCTCATCGCCATGATGAACAACTCCTACCAGCACATTGCTGTGAGTCTCACTGTTCATCCCTCTCTCCCTCTCCCTCTCTCTTACCCCTCTTTCCCTCTGTCCTTCCCTCTCTCCCTCTTTCACTTTCCCTCTTTCCCCTCTCTCTCCCTTTCTCTCCTTTCTCTCCCTCTCTCCCACTTTTTCTTTCCTACTATCTCTCCCTCCCTCTCTCTCCATCTCTCTTTTGCTCTCTCCCCCTCTCTTTCTCCCTCTCTCTCTTACCCCTCTGTCTCCATCTTTTTCTCTCTCAGCCTCTCTCTCTCCTTACCTGCTGTCCTTCCCTCTCTCCTAATGCTTCATTATAGAAAACGCACAAGTGGGCGAGGCCTCATTCCCGTGCATTTCCTTATTTAGTCAGTGTAGCTGTGTAGTTTGGCATCGGTTCCCCCTGCAGCCCTCTATGCACTTACACACATCTATCACACCTGCCTCTTCACATCTCAGGATCACGCGGACATCGAGTGGAAGTTCGCCAGGACCAAGCTGTGGATGAGCTATTTTGAGGAGGGGGGCACGCTGCCCTCCCCTTTCAACATCGTCCCCAGCCCCAAATCGGCCTGGTACCTCATCAAATGGATAAAGAAGCACATCTGCAAAAAGGCCGGTACAAAAAGGCCAGAATCGTTCGGAGTCCTCGGGGTGAGATTCTACCCTCTGTGCACCAAATAATTATCATCATAAGTTATAATAAGTTATCCTTACAATTATTACAGTGTATTATTTTATGTTGCTGTGGTAATTCTATGGAACCTTTCCCAGAGGATACTGTTTCTATTTTTAATATTGTATTGCATTTTATTGTTTCCATATTAATATTATACTGCTCTGAGTTGCTTGGCATTATTCCACACTGCTCTCTGAAGGCGCTTGAAAACACTATGTGTTCCAGCCAATAACGAGCGACAGCCAGAATCATGGCATGTGGGCCTCGGTTCAGCATTAAATATACAGTGATGTAGCTCGCTGCCAACATAGTGAAAGGCCCTGTGAATTACATTCAGTTTGATTTTAATACCACCTCCTCCCCTCCTCCTCCTCCTCCTGCAGAGACGGGCTGCGGAGAACCTCAGAATAAATCACCAGTATCAGGTAATAATATCCCTGATCCAGTCAGAACAAAGGATAAATCACCAGTATCAGGTAATAATATCCCTGATCCAATCAGAACAAAGGATAAATCACCAGTATCAGGTAATAATATCCCTCATCCAATCAGAACAAAGGATATATCACCAGTATCAGGTAATAATATCCCTGATCCAATCAGAACAAAGGATAAATCACCAGTATCAGGTAATGATATCTCTGATCCAGTTAGGACAAAGGATAAATCACCACAAGCAGATAAGGTATCACTGATTTAAACAGAACAAATAATAAATCACCACAATCGCATTATGATACATCTTCTAGCATAGAAATAAATTACCACAATCGCATTATGATACATCTTCTAGCATAGAAATAAATCACCACAATCGCATTATGATACATCTCCTAGCATAGAAATAAATCACCACAATCGCATTATGATACATCTTCTAGCATAGAAAATAAATCACCACAATTGGGTCCTGAATATCTCTGATTGAAGCAGAATAAGGAATAAATCATCGCATTCATGCAGGGAAGCACACTCCACACCCTCAGCACAGTGTAAATATTCACTTTTCGTGTAATTTAATGGTTAAACGCTAAACGTTACTTTATGCCTCTTATTGTCGTTAGTGTCCTCCTGCTGCCATTGAATTCCACTGGAAAATCTGTCTGAGACTGGGGTGCACAACAAACGCCGATCTGTTTCAGGGTTTCCTGCCAACTCCTGCTCCTGAGGTTGTAATTGGCCCAATCATTTATCTAAAATTTTATTTAATTATTTATTTATTCAATATAATTGGCCCAATTAATTTTTCATCTGACATTTTTTAATATAGTCACGAACTACAGCTGCAGACTGCATTTGTATTCTTGGTGAAAAAATTTTTTTTTATTGTGGCGCAATATAAGAGTGAACCAGTTCTGGTGTAGGCCGTTGTTAAGGGGATTAAGCCAGAATGATTGGTTGGAAGTAAAACCAGAACACGCACTCCGTCCTGCAGGAATGGAGTTGTGCATCCTCATTCCTATAACGCAGAGGTGGGCAACTTCTGGCCGTATCCGTTTCTGGTTTTCATGCCAACTTCTGGCCTTAATTACCTAATTAGCCCTAATATTTACGCCATCTGACATTTTAGCTACAATTCTTAATAAGCGCATGAATGACAGCCGAAGACTTCTTGTGTCCCTATATGAAACATTTTAATGTGATATAATCTACCGGTGTTGCTGTAAACAGCTAATTAGCTCATTTAGCTGGGGTAATTGGTGGGAACAAAAACCTGCATACACACCGGCCCTCCAGGACTGGAATTGCCCACCCCTGCTATAACGTATGACAGATTCTAGCAGGCTAAAACTATTAGCACAGGTCAGTGCTACTTGCACTAAATGCAAATAGCAGGATGATGCAAACCATAACCCAAATCCAGCTAGTGTGATTCGCTAGGTAGCTAATTCACCAGTTATAATGAGTAATAATAACAGTTATTTCTCAACACTCATAAAATTAGATCAAAATAAAACTCAAAATTCTGATAGGCGGAGTTACTGCTGAACAGAGCAGCTGGTAGGTAGACTTAGCATGTGCTACACAGTGCAGCTATTTGTACTAAGTATTAATAGACACTCCGATAAAGTATAGAAGAATGTATCAGGGGGCTCAAACTCCAGTCCTGGTGGATTGAGAATATCTGCCGACTTCTGTGATTTTTCTTTCAATCAGTAGCCAATTTAGGCCTTGGAATCAAGGTATGCAGACTCTTTAGCCAATCAATGACATCAACGCACACACAGTGGCCCTCCAGGATTTCAGCTTGAGATCCTTGGTATATATAGTTTGATACTGCATTCATTGTGTCAATATAGACTTATATTGCACACAAATAGTTGAAGAGGTTTGTTGCTGTCTTGGTCTTTGCATCATTTTCAGGAGGTGCTGAGAAATTTAGTCAAGCGATACGTGGCTGCAATGATCAGGGACGCAAAGACTGAGGAGGGTCTGACCGAGGAGAACTTCAAGGTAACACAATCCTGCGTCTGCCCAAAAAATGTCAGTTATTTTCCAAGTAAAATAAACTGTCTGTATTCATGTAATGACCCACTAATCAACTGCATGGATTTCTCAGAGCAGCGCATTCATTTTGCGGAAAGTTTCCGTGTCTGAGGTCATATCTCATTAATCCTCTCACTGGCTCATTGAAACGGACAGATGGAAGCTGCAGCCCCACACGCTGAAACTGTGGTTTAAACGTCAACTGCTTTTTAAGGACCCAAGAGGAGAGGGAAAACAAAGTATAAGGTTACCAGTCAAACTGTAGAGATTGATTAAAATGTATTTGGAGAATACTCTGAATTTTGCCTGGGGGTTACAAGGCCTGCTTGCAGGGCTCTAAGTGAGTCAGAACCTGGGTTTAATATCTCAGCAAAATGACAGCACTTCCTACTGCACAGTGTCCTGTCACTGCATTGGTTTTCAGTTTGTCTGATGGGAATAGCGCCCCCTACTGTCCCACCGACTCTACTTCGAGTAGAAACCTGGTTTTCTTTGGATGTTTCCAATTGAAGTACAAACCAAGCATTAACCCAGTTATCCATCCATCCATCCATTATCTAACCCACTTATTCCTGGTCAGGGTTACGGGGGACTGCAGCCTATCCCAGCATGCATTGGGCGAGAGGCACGGATACAACCTGGACAGGTCGCCAATCCATCGCAGGGCACACACACCATTCACTCACACACTAATACTTATGGCCAATTTAGTCTCCAATTAGCCTAACCTGCATGTCTTTGGACTGTGGGGAGAAATCAGAGGAAACCCATTCGGACATGAGGAGAACATGCAAACTCCACACAGAAAAGCTCTTAGCCGGGATTCGAACTCAGTACCTTCTTGCTGTGAGGCGTCTGTGCTAACCACTACACCACCATAAAAAGATGACGTGCATGTTTCCAACAGCCTTAATTGAGCCGAAGATTCTCTGAAACTGGAATGTTGCACCAGATTCTAATTTCCCCGTAGCCTCAAACGTCTTTATGCACATTATACACTTGTACAAGGTTATGAGGGTAGCTGGCCTGCAAACGGGTACAAGAAAACAAAAAACTGCATCTGAGGATTTAGTTTCTGAATTGAAATTGCAATCTTTGAGGCTTTGATCTGGGTGCAGCAGAAAAATCCCAGTGATTAATTTACATCTCAATACTAGGAGATTGCAGACTGCGTTGTGAGATTGGCTCCTGCTTTCTCCGAAAGTTAATCCTGCGGGGAAATAAAGCGGCTGTTGATGAGGGCTCCTACAGGAGCCTCTTATGCACTGGCTAAAAATAATCATCCCGCCATTAACTCAGCGGGGTGTCTGAACTCTGAAAGATTAACCTAATCAATTATTTCACAGCTTATGATGCGGTTTAGAAAAGTGCAAGTTGAAAAGAAGCTGTTTCACAGTCACCGGAGAATTATTATTATTTTTTTCCATAGACAAGTTGGGATGGCTCTATTGGGATGGGCTTGTTGGGATGGCTGGGTTGGGATGGCTCTATTGGGATGGGCTTGTTGGGATGGCTGTGTTGGGATGGCTGTGTTGGGATGGGCTTGTTGGGATGGCTGTGTTGGGATGGCTCTATTGGGATGGGCTTGTTGGGATGGCTGTGTTGGGATGGCTCTGTTGGGATGGCTCTGTTGGGATGGCTGTGTTGGGATGGCTCTATTAGGATGGCTCTGTTGGGATGGCTCTGTTGGGATGGCTCTATTAGGATGGCTCTGTTGGGATGGCTCTGTTGGGATGGCTCTATTAGGATGGCTCTGTTGGGATGGCTGTGTTGGGATGGGCTTGTTGGGATGGCTGTGTTGGGATGGCTGTGTTGGGATGGGCTTGTTGGGATGGCTGTGTTGGGATGGCTCTATTGGGATGGGCTTGTTGGGATGGCTGTGTTGGGATGGCTCTGTTGGGATGGCTCTGTTGGGATGGCTGTGTTGGGATGGCTCTATTAGGATGGCTCTGTTGGGATGGCTCTGTTGGGATGGCTCCACATTAATTATGCCTTTGGTCTTTCTAAAAGGAGGCTCGTGTGTGTGCTTGTCTCTTCTTTTAGGAACTGAAGCAGGACATCTCCAGCTTCCGCTATGAGGTCCTGGGGATGATGAGGGGGACGAAGCCCTGCCTGCAAGGGGGAAAATCGGGCACGGGGGCTACCTCGAGCCTGGCCTACCCCGACCGGCCGCTGAAGTACTCCCCGGCAGCCACCGCCGAGCAGCCGACCAAGGGAAAGCTCAACCTATTCAGCGTCACCACCCTGCTCCAGCAGAGCTCTGCCTCCTCCAAGCTCGCCGAGGCCTTCAACGGGCTGGCCAATGGCTCGGCAGCCCTCCTCCCCGTCCCCTCCCAGGCCCTGCCCTCCAGGGACAAGCTGCAACTCCAGAGGAAGGACTTCCCCAAGGACATCTCCGACTTCGGACTCTTCCAGAAACGGCGCAAGGGCAACGCGGCCGGGCCCAACCCCAACAAGATCTACTCCGTGTCCGAGGAGGTGGGCGAGGTCGAGACGGAGGAGGCGGGCCAAGACGGGGGAGGGGAGGAGCCAGCGGGGCCGTCAACCAATGAGGAGGGAGACGGGGTTGAGCGAACAGGGTGTCGGGAGGAAGAGGAGGAGAATAAGCAGGACGTAGAGAAAGAGAGTCGCCCACAGGAACAAATGGCTGATAGTGACACTTGTACATCCCCGCCAAGAGAAAAGTAGCTCAGTAGGTTTAAAAAAAAGAAGAAAGAAACGGAACACCATTTGAGGGACCGATGGACACACTGGGAATATGCGCATGGCAGTGAAATGTTCTCCTGACAGTCTTCTGCAGGCATTTGTATGGATATGTTCCACAAGGCATTCAGAATTAATACATTTGAGCGGATACATTCTGTGAAGCATTTGAATGGAAACATTCCGGAAGGCATTCAGAATGGATGCATTCTGTGACGCTGTTTGAAAGGATACATTCAGTGACGCTGTTTGAAAGGATACATTCTGTGACGGTGTTTGAAAGGATACATTCTGTGACGCTGTTTGAAAGGATACATTCTATGACGGTGTTTGAAAGGATACATTCTGTGACGCTGTTTGAAAGGATACATTCTGTGACGCTGTTTGAAAGGATACATTCTGTGACGGTGTTTGAAAGGATACATTCTGTGAAGCATTGGAATGTAAACACTCCGGAAAAAGGCATTTGGAATGGATACACTCCATTCTGTGAAGGTGTTCCAAAATCCTAGGAAGACTCATGTCTCCTGCGGGTTTTGTGGAATTCATGGGGGCGGGGGGTGGTCGCTTGTCACATTTTAAGAATCTTTCACAGACTCAGGGAAGCGTGTGGCATGTCAAATCTCAACGGACTGACCAGGGTTCTCAGAACTTTCCATGTCACAGACCTGACCGTGGCGGGGCCCTAGGCCCTACGCGCTTAGGGACCGTTAGCGTTAGCCTCTTGGCATTACTCAGTAGACTCACTACCCTCTCTTTCCCATGGCAGGTTTGGGATATGGCTGGACAATGGAAGGACAGTCTCCAGATCTGAGGCGGGGGGTTTGGCAGGGTGCGGTTTTTGGATGGCAGCGTTTCCCTGTTCCTTGTGTGTTCAATCTCCCGGCTTACACTGCAAAGTAGAAGCAATAGCGTAACCTGTAGACCCTGCACTCTGCCTTACATACAGATTCTATTTCTGCTCTTTGCACTAAACCAGTGCTCATCACTCTAGCCCTTGTGAAGCCGCAGGTTAGCTGTGGTTAGCTTTTGTTTTCATCTTTAATTCAGCATCCAATTCAGACCCAAGACACCAGGTTAGGCGAGTTAACCATTCAATCAACTGCTTTCATTCTTCAGGTAAGTGTTTAGGGGGGGGGGGGGGGGGGGGCACTTGGATACCGTTAAAAACCTGCATACCCTGTGGCTCTCCAAGGGCAAGAGGGAAAAGCACTGCACTAAATTATTGTAGAAGTATATGACAAGGTTTCTGATGTTTTTTATGCAAAGTTTATTTAATGTTTTTTTTCTATGCAAAACCTTCAAGTTCCCAAAATGCCATTTTAAACCTCTTTCCTTCGTATTGCCAGGAAATGAAGTCATTCAGAGCTCAGCTTTCATTATGTCATCACACACATGACATCACACGTGATTCCTCAGCATTCATCTCTTTTTATCTCTTTTTAAGTACATTAACTTGTATACTTGTATTCAAGAAACTATTATGTTCATTGCATAGTGGGACCCATAAACCAGTTATTTTGAAGCAAATCGTTGTTACTTTTTCTTTGTAGAATACATACAATGTGATCGTTTTCAACATGAGCTGTGTACTTAATGATGCAAAATTAGAAAATATCATATTATATCATATTCACAATGATAACAAAAAAAAAATTTATCATTCATTTATTATGTAGCATTGATAAAGTCACCCCGGAGAGTTTGAACAAACCAGAAATTCTGTGGTGAAAATCTACTGTTTAATAATATTAAGTTCGACAAAACAACGTGTTATATACAGAACGACTGAATAAATATACTTATTTATTATTCTGTCTTTACTTACTGTTATAACACCGCACACCCTCTCTTGTGCTCGCACACTTACACACAGAGCATAATTCAAACACGGACTACCAGTGCCTGGGGAGGTATTAGCAGCGAAGTGGGAAGAGTGTTTCCTGCTTTAGTTTATATTGGTATGCACAGCGGTAAGGTCTATCACACAAATGGCTTTGACTGAGTTCACATTCTTTATTTAAAACAATTCTTGTTTTTGTAAAGATTGCCGTCAGGGTATCCAGCGTTGGCTGGTGCCGTTTTGGCATCCGAAAAGTAAAAGTGGGGTGACCTTTTGACCTTTTGAGTGGAAAACAGCTCCAATGGGACTCAAAGTCAAAAAGCCAGTATTTCACAGGGGGGAAAAAAAAAAGTCTACATCATGTCACCACACCGAGAAAGACGATGACCGCTGTGTGATTTTGATATGTGGACTCTGAGGTATGGTTTTCAAGCATGGCGAGAATTTTATTAACATTTTTACTTGACTTTTTATTCTTGATAAAATGCAGATGTTAGTTAATAACATTTAGTGAGTTTGGTCATCATCAAATTAAACTTGCCACAAAGCATATGCAAAGAAAAAAGGGAACACATTTATTTCTAAATCAAAGTTAACAGTACATTTTGACGGAACCCAGGCCAATGTTGGAGTAGAAAGTGGGTACATTCAGGAAACAATCTTACGCATATACTGAAGTCCTGTCCAATGTGTTATTGCTTTTATAAAGTTAAAAGGCTGAGCCTCAGTTCTGGTAAAATTCACATTCTATGCACATTTATAATTTATTCCCACTTAACTGCAACATCCAATTTCCATTCAAAGACATTTGGAGTAACATTTATTTGACAAGAGTTTGTCTTTCAACAACCCTCACTTAATTAGTATTATTATTTTTTTAAACGAACAAGGAAAATGGTGTGTTTTTTTTTTAGTGTTTGTGTTTTAAAAAAACGATTACTTACAATGCTATTCTCATTCATACAAGAACAGCAGTTCTTGTGGACTTAACCATGTTTATCTGGCTGCTCTTCTCCTCCCCACGAAAGTGCCAGTTCTAATTTTGGCTGCATGTGTGTGTGACTTTTAAAATCCACGATCGTACCCTTTTGTGGCGAGTCAGACAATGTGCGGCAGTCTCTGCCTCAACTCGGACACAGCATGGCGCCACGCGGTGTCAACCCAGCGATTCTCACACAATTTACCATATTCTGTGCTATGCAGTTATGGAGTGCTGCATGGAAATCTTCCCAGGCACAACAACACCCTTAGAAACAAGATTTAAAACTGTGACAAGTGTTTGTCAAGAGAAAACTTTTTAATTTCTTCAAATCCCCCTTTCTTGTAAATTTAATTATATGCGTCTACACAGCAAAATATTCAGTGTTAAATAAACTGTACTAGAGTAGAGTATTCTGGGGCCAATTGTAACAGGGGGCAATTGCAACACCATAAAATTGCACTAATGTGAAACAAGCTAGAGCTGAGATTCTATCCAGCAAGCTAGCTAGTTTCATGTGTTCAGGGTTGGGGGCAGTTGTACCAAAAAATAGTGTTACAATTGACCCCTGTAACAATTGCCCCCAGAATACTCTATATGTTACCCTTCTTGGACTCATGTAAATTCTGTCAGAGCATTTCAGTGTTGTACTGTGATACTGCCAGGGCCCAGTTCTGACAGCACTGTTCAAGGCTCCACAGCCACAGCAGAAGCTGCTCAAAGAATTGAAGACCACCTACTGGGCACCCATCCATGGTCTCTCGAGACTGAAGGATGCCTACATACTGCCAGGGCCCAGTTCTGACAGCGCTGTTCAAGGAGAGTCTTGTCCTGTTCTGACACATGATCTGTAGATGACAGCAGAAATAGGTCACATGTGCAGAGTATGTATGTGATACTGCCAGTGCCTGTGTCTCTCTCTCTGTCTCTCTATTAACATTTCATGCAGATTGTGTGAGTGATCACCATCTTGGCACTAACTGTTTTGTCCCTATACTGAGTCACTCACAGGGAATGTGCTGTTCTATTAAACCAGCTGAGTAAATTGCTCTCATAAATTCTTTATTGTAGACTCAAGTGGATAAAGTTGGTGTTATGATGGTGCTCAAGTTAAACTCTAATAGGGAAGGGAATTGGGTGGGTCGAGTTATCTCCTCTCATTCCAGCCAAGGATTTATGCAACTCACTGTGTGCAATTTCTATGCCATAGAACATCTGCCATCGCTTTTGCAAGGCAGATTTTGGGGAAAAACATGGCTGTGTAACGCCTCTGCAAACTATCTGCGTTCCGTTAATCTGTGCATATTTTCTTGCTCCTTACACAGTCCATTCACCAACATTTAAGCTTTTTTTTTTTTTTTACATCCTTAGCTTTAGGCTGGATAGCTACTATGCCTCATTTGCGTCAGTTGTTTATTTCCCAAATCTCTGACTGAGTACACACACAAAACCCCTATCCAAAACAAAATTAATTTACTGATTAATAATGTAACAATTATTAGGAGCAGATGTCGCCTTGACTTCCAGTGGAAGTGTTTTTCGTTTGCAACATAAACACTTCAAGTGGAGATGATTGAGTTATTTTGGCTGTGGGGTCTTGGAGGAGATCTCAACACACAATTACGTGCACTTTAAGCGTTTGTGCAATTTTCTAATTTGAGAGGGTAAATTATCACAGTGCCACAGCGTGCGAACAAACCGCGCACATGTGCACAAGTCCCGTGCCAGAAAGGACGGCGCAAGCGCCGCTGGGTTTGTGGGCCCTCGGCCCGCTCCTCCCAAACTAAAATTGTCTTTTCAATTCAACATGAAACAGCACTGTTCTTCGTTGGATAGTAACCAGAGCAAACTTGGGTACGACGCATTAGTCATGTCAGAACTATATGACTGCCAGAACGACGGCTTGAACTTTGCGATTCGCTCTTTGACTTGATTAAGAAATTAATGTTTTTTTTTTATGCTTTGTGTTAACGAGCCTTCACTATGACGTGTATTTTTTTCCTTTATCCCTATCGTTTGATTTAAAAAAATAATAATCGCTTAGATACAACCGCTAGCAAGGCCTGGGATATGCTGGGATACTGAGTTAGTCCGACTAAAATTATACCGGCATCCGTTTGTTTGTCCCGGGGCTGGTGAGTCGGCTGTCTGCTGGGACTGGATCGGACCCTCCTCAATGCTGTGGACAGTGGACACATCGTTCACTCTGCCTGACTACAGGCCTTTGCACAACAAGTCTGTTTTTATGTCCAGTTCCCTCGTATTTTCGTATTGTTTATTCGCATTGGACCAGGGGGTATTCCACAAAGCAGGATTACTGAGTTAGCTGGATAACTGCACTGACTAAAACCCGAAATAGCTGTTTTTATTTCGGTCCATGTTCCAGATTTGGGAGGGTTCCGGTTTTTTCTCAGTGCAGTTATCCAGCCAACTCACTAATCCTGCTTTGTGAAATACCCCCGTGGTGTGCAAAGCTTTTAAACTGGTAGCTCAATGGTGCAATTTGTCTGTATTCTGACTGTGATGCTATAATGTTTAGGCTTATAAATCAATGGTGGCAGTGTAGCATAGGCTTGGAAATGTGTCGGTGGGATTTTGAATACAAAGCGAATCCAACCGACGACAAAGGGAAACACAGCGCCTGAGCTGAGTTCTGAAGTAGCCTAGGCCTATTAACAGTTACATCCTTACTTAACCCTCATATTATGTTTGGGGTCAATTTGACCCGATGCAATGTTTGACATCTCTTAAAAACCAGTTAACCTTATTTGTTTAATCTTCACGCTATATACTATATGACTTTTCCTAATGGGTTGGGATTTAATAATAAACACGCAATAAACATAATGTTATGTTTTCAAAAGTAAGAAAATATACAACCGTTTTTATTTTTATTTATGTATTTATTTTTTGTGGGTGATTTTGGTGGCACTTTCCCATACAGGTTATAAACTTCACAAACTTTCACTTACCTCAGAAAATTTTTTCTATTACAATAGTGTAAGATTGACGACCCCACACATAAAAGGTGTCAAAATTTCAACATGATATGAGGGTTAAAATGTGATCTGGCAACCACTGGAAGAAAGAACCTATAATTAATTTAGCTATTAGTGCATAAATATTTTTTCAATGAAGCTCACAATGAATGGAGTTCATTATTTAAAAACATGCTGTGGACTGTGGTACAATTCAATCAAAGTTATTTTATTTTATTTTTTTATTTATTTATTTTTCCCTGAAGTATTTAGTTTTCAATTAAAGGTGTTGTACTACATGACTGAATGAACCTTTTAAAATGTAGGTTGGACATTATGGTGTTCATCCTTTATTTCCTTAGCAGATAGAAATATTTTTTTACGGAACACGAAACAAAGGTTAACGCAGGGGAACAGCGATGAGGTGTCAGCTAATGACGGAACAACTGGAAGATGTTCAATGACCAATGTTGGCTGTATTACTTCCGAAGTGCCGTGAGGAAGAAATCTAACCTTACTCAGTTTCCTGACCCTCATTAGTCAGTCTTGGACGGTTTCTTCAAAGTGCTAAAGGCCATGTTTTTGCAGATAATAGTCTGACTGAGACATTTTTGCATTTTAGAGACAATATTCAGGAGGATGGTTGTGTTTCTCAGACTAACCACTAAAGGTACTATGTTTAGTAGCTAGAACAGGAAGTTATGTCAGAAAGACAGTCATATCATCACCACTGTCTTTGTTTTATTTCAATAATATAGACAAATCTGCCTAAATGTCTGTTTCCAGCATCTGAATTAGTTATCAATTAGAGTTCTCACAATGAAAAAAAAATAAAAAATGTCTAAACACAGTATTATTTTATTTAATCAAGTGATGCCTTTATTTTAAAACATTTCTGGATGTATTGTGGATGTTTCACCATATTCTCTTCTTCCTTGTGTTTTTTTTTCCTGATATCTCCAGAGATCGGAGCAAGGGTAAACGGGTTTGTTACACAGCCTGGCTCAAAAAAATATACGGAACCCATTTGCAGGAAGGAGTTTGGTTTTGAACTGCCTGGCCGTGCCTGGTCATGTTGCCTTGCAATGATTGTGTTTAGCAGACCTGCTTGTTGAAAACATGGGGGCTTGTCAGCTGAGCAGACCCCTTCTCAGTGGTCGCACGTCCGCTGTCACCAGCAAGTGGCGGTTTTCAAATGAAAGGCATATTAGCTCGATGCTGAATCTGATTTCTTCCTTAGCCCAATAGATTTTTCTGTCATTTCAGAGGGTGAGTGGAAATCTGTACAAATCTTTCCATTTTTTTTCCCCTTTTAAAGGCATACTGCTCAAAGGAAATGGGACAGAGAAACAAGCAGCCAATGGTGATCATGGTAATCCTCCTCTGCCTCTTCTGTCTATGCCAACGGGTAATTTAACCCTTTAATGTGTAATCTAGAATATGTGCTTAGAATGTTCTTAATTGAACATTCAAATGCTGATGTAACAATCACTACAATGGAGTTCTAGAACACCGATTTATAATTTTTCAAAAACATTCCAAAAAAAACCCCTAAGATTTCAAACTCACTGGCTTTCTGACGTTACTGTGGTCGTTCACTATCTCTGCCACTAGAGGGAGCAATGCACACAGTGTTCACAGTCAGCTGTCAGCGATGCTATGCTAATGTGTGCTCACTCCTCACCTTGTTCCCCCTCCCTCTGTTTATTAGAAACTTACTTTGCGGCTAGAAAGGATGAGATAAGCATATACTTGTTTCTGGGGAGCCTCTTCCCTTCAAGTACAAGTGCTTCCATCTGTCCATGGTTTTGTATTTGTACTGTAATTCTGACTGGAGCCAGATCCATCTGTTACCGCGAACAGACTCGCACACCTTTCAGGTTTCTGAGCGATTACAGGGTCACCATATTGATTCCCAAATGGCATATTGATTAATGACTAAATTAATCACCTAATTATGCCAATATAGTTATTTAAACATAAATGTGACAGTTACCCCGAGCAACAGAAAACTCTGATTTAGTCATTTAGCCTACACTATGCTGAAAAGTGATTCCCCCTATCTGTCTTTTGGAGTTTTGAACAAATACAAAAAAAAAATGATGAAAATGTACACTCAATAACACACTGCAGACAGACAAAAACACTTTATGTGTAAAGAATTGGACTCTGGATTCCCCAAGGTGTGGTAGGCCCCTTGGGGTGGGGTGGGGTGGGGTGGGGGGGGGGGGGGGGGGGGGGTCATTGTCCCCAGCAGCAGAAGCAGGGGTGTGGCACTATGGAGTGCGGGTTTATGTTTTGCCCTCCTCCCACTAAGAGGAGTCCGGTGGTATATAAGCTCCTTCTCCCCCTCCCTGATCCCATTTCTCCCTAATCTGCTTCCCGACCGGCAGGGCATTCCCAGGATGAAGCTCCTATCCGTGGTCGCCATGGCGCTGCTGGCGCTCTCCGCCCTGGACCGGGCCGACTCCTCCGCGTACGACAAGATCGTGACCCACAGCCGAATCCGGGCGAAGAACGAGGGGTGAGGGAACGCCACGAAAAGAAAAAAACGTCCCGCACGGGAACGGAGGAACAAACGCTGCAGCATTTATGAGGATATTTTTATAAATTAATTTATTGGCTCATTTATTTTAATTGATGTTCAGTGGTTGAATTATTATGGTGCATTGAAAGTAAAAATGGGATCATGCAATTAAAATGAACAGGATGCCTTGAACATTTTTAAGTGTAAAGTAATACATTTGCATTAATTACATTGTCCAAGCTGTTCGTACTTTATTTAATGGACGGACTATGACTTAATTTATGTTGTTAATTTGTTGACCTCGAAAAGAAACTGCACTTTGTTCAAATCTCAGGAAGGATTTAATTCATGCAGCTTGACAATTTGAAAACGTAGTTTTCTGTACTGTCCAAATGTTTTGTTTGTTGTTTAATGTGTGGTAAAGAATGCCATAATATTTATGAATGATAATATAACCCTTGCCTACATTATTAAGAATGGTAAGAAAACAATTTAATGGATTCTGTATGTACAGAATGCTGAAGAATTAACGTGGTGTGTAGATGGATTTATTGTCAATGGGAAAAATATTTCCTCTGTAAAACAGTAATTGTGCAGATTGTCAAACTATTTTTTGTTATTGTGGTCACTCTTAGGGAGTCGGTCATTACTCAAAAGTTCATAAACATAAAGAAAAGTTTTAAAAAACACTGTAATTGTGGAATTATCATAAAATGATGAGTTATTTTGTGAGATGAGATTTAATGGATCATCTCTTGTTCAGGGACTGTGGTTTAATGCAGACAGCACAAGCATTACTGTTGGAAACTATGCTGAGCAGTTTAAAGCTCGTTCCACTGGTTTCGTTTTTGGCTAACGTCCCTCTCTCCCTGTGCCCCCCCCCCCCCTCCCATCTCAGGCCCAACGTGTGTGCTCTCCAGCAGGTCATGGGGACCAAGAAGAAATATTTCAGCACTTGCCGAAACTGGTACCGGGGGGCCATCTGCGGCAAGAAGGCGTAAGTGTACCGTTTGTTACCGTATGCACCGAGCGAGCAGCTTTCCACCTTTAAGCACCGGGGCACACCTGGTCACCCAGGGGTCAAAGGTCAGCTTCACCCAATGAGGGATGGGTCAAACCCTCCGCGCGCCTGGGGCCTGTCCCGGCGGCTCACCTGGACACGCAGTCTCAGTGTGAGGGATGATCACATTCTTACAAGCGGCAGAATGTTGACTTTAGGGGCTGCCTTTGCTTCATTCTATCCCTGGTATAACAGTGTCCAGTCCTGTCTGATGTCATCCACAGTTCGCACTCAGGTTTTCCATGTTCCCCCAGTGTGTGTGCATGCTGGGCGGACTGGGTGTTGTGCCTGGCAAGCCTCGTTTCAACCGCGGTTTGACATCTACGCAGCGGAGTGACGGCTTACAGTGACCCTATTGAGTGTACAGTATTTACTCTGCACCGAGCTGGCAGCCACTGACGTTCTCTTACCTGAAGGGGCTGGCCCTGTGCTAGGAGTGGGGAATCAGGTGATTGGCTGGGAGAGGGGTACAGGTGATTGGCTGGGAGAGGGGAGACAGGTGATTGGCTGGGAGAGGGGAGACAGGTGATTGGCTGGGGGAGGGGAGACAACTGATTAGCTGGGAGAGGGGAGACAGGTGATTGGCTGGGGGAGGGGAGACAGCTGATTAGCTGGGAGAGGGGAGACAGGTGATTGGCTGGGGGAGGGGAGACAGGTGATCGGCCGGGAGAGGGGAGACAGCTGATTGGCTGGGAGAGGGGAGACAGGTGATTAGCTGGGGGAGGGGAGACAGCTGATTGGCTGGGAGAGGGGAGACAGGTGATTGGCAGCGAGTGTGAGAGTCGGTTCAGACAGGACTCATGATTTCCATTGGCATACAGGAAGTGTGGGATGTATAAATTGGCTCTGAGCAGGGAGAGAAACCCCCCTTTCTGCCCCTCCCTCCCTCACTCTCTCTCTCTTCCCCCCTCCCTCCCTCACTCTCTTTCTCTCTTTCTTGGTCTCTCACCCCTTCTCTCTAGTTTCTCTTTTATCCATTCTTCATCTTGGGAATGAAATGTGTTTGCTTACATGTCATTCAACCCCAGTTAAACAAACCAATTAAAATAAATGGTAGAATAATGTTACTTTTCAGTCTGGTTGGAGCAGTGGCACACCGCAGGAATAACTTATGGCTGTTCTGTAAGGTTTAAGGCTTGTGGCTGTTCTGTAAGGTTTAAGACTTGTGGCTGTTCTGTAAGGTTTAAGGCTTGTGGTTGTCCTGTAAGGTTTACAGCTTGTGGCTGTCATGTAAGGTTTAAGGCTTGTGGCTGTCCTGTAAGGTTTAAGGCTTGTGGCTGTCCTGTAAGGTTTAAGGCTTGTGGCTGTCCAGTAAGGTTTAAGGCTTGTGGCTGTCATGTAAGGTTTAAGGTTTGTGGCTGTCCTGTAAGGTTTAAGGCTTGTGGCTGTTCTGTAAGGTTTAAGGCTTGTGGCTGTCCTGTAAGGCTTTAAGGCTTGTGGCTGTTCTGTAAGGTTTAAGGCTTGTGGCTGTCCTGTAAGGTTTAAGACTTGTGGCTGTTCTGTAAGGTTTAAGACTTGTGGCTGTTCTGTAAAGTTTAAGGCTTGTGGCTGTCCTGTAAGGTTTACGGCTTGTGGCTGTCATGTAAGGTTTAAGGCTTGTGGCTGTCCTGTAAGGTTTAAGGCTTGTGGCTGTTCTGTAAGCTTTAAGGCTTGTGGCTGTCCTGTAAGGTTTAAGGCTTGTGGCTGTTCTGTAAGTTTTAAGGGCTTGTGGGTATTTGGTCCATAAAGTCCTTGGTTTTAGTTGAGCTTAAAGTCCTTGGTTTTAGTTGAGCTTAAAGTCCTTGGTTTTAGTTGAGCTTAAAGTCCTTGGTTTTAGTTGAGCTGTCCTGCTTAAAGTGTTTTCATTTTTCCGACCAGCTTCTTTGTTCAAAAAACCCCACCCCGTGGCTTGTGCCTAATTTACCCTTCACCACTGCTAGGGCAACAACGCTTTCCTTACACTGTTAAACACCACTCTGCGCAGCGTATTATGTGTGTGTGTTCAGCGTCTCTTAGCAACGCACTTGGAGATAGAGCCTGAGGTTTCTCACTGTGGGGGTGTCCCAGGCCATTGCCCGCTTAATTACTACAAGGGATCAATTATGAAAATGAATTTACCGTGTTTGGTGAACTCCCAGCACGGCTCGACCTTCGGCTCCCTGACTGATTGTGTGCACACTGATAAGTGGGGTACGGACGGGGGTCAGCGTGTGAGAGGGATGGGGTATCCCAAATCCCATTTCCTGCACAGTTCTCTGGGATCGCCAGAACTTTCCGGCTCCTGAGGCGACAAGACATCCCCCCCCAGCGTGGGTCGGGAATTCGGCGCTGGAGAGAAACTCTCCCCCATTATCACCACGAGGCTCTCTGCCTGGAATCTGTGCCTGTGAGGTACTTAACCCTCACCCCACCCTGCCGCGCCCCCCTCCCCTCCAGATTTTCCTCATATTTAAAGAATTTTGAGGTGTGGCGTTACAGTGGCAGTGAACCCTAATCCCTGTGAGCGTCCATCTCCACACTTAGGGTCGGGGCTTCTCTGGATTCCACAAACCGCACCCAACCCCCCCCCCCCCCCCCCCCGCCCCCTCCAACCCCCCTCGCCTGCCCACCCCCCCCACCTCACGCTCCACGTGCTCAGGTGAGAGGTCACTGTCTGGCGGGTTCCCCCTCGTGGCAGAGTGTGGAACCTCTTGCCTGAGCCCACTATGGGAGAGAGTTCTCTGATGAAAAAGCACCCTGCACCCCCCACACCCCCTTCACCCCAGGGGACCCTCAGTCCCGCTGGCCTTCCTTCACCCCCCCCCCTCCCCCCCACTCAGGACATTACTCTCCAGCTACTCACAGGAAGTGTGATGTTTGCTCTTTATTCTCCTCTCTTCCTGCCCCAATGAGCCAATGAGACCCATAGAGCATTGCTTCGGTGTTAAATCAGTTACACCGCTTCGGTGTTACACTGCTTTAGTGTTAAATTGTTGCACTCCTGAAATGTTAAATCAGTTGCACTGGTTCATTTTAAATTGTTACACTGCTGAAGTGTTAAATAAGTTACATTGCTTCAGTGTTAAACCACCTGCACTTATTTTGGGTTAAATCAGTTGTATGGCTAAGTTGTAAAATCAGTTACACCGCTGAGGTGTGAAATCTTCTTCTGGCCCACAGATGCCAAGGGCTAAACCCTGTGTGAAAATTCTGTGTGTGGAGAGCCAACTTTTTATTTTTAAAGGAAAGCAGCTGATCTGACCCCCTTTAATTTCTTATTTTATTCAGACATGGGGTAGATTGTTACAGATAGAGATGTGATAGAGATTGTTACAGATAGAAATATGATAGAGATTATTACAGCAGAGAATTTTACAGATAGAGATGTGACAGCGGATATTGTTACAGATAGAGATATCATAGCAGATTGTTACTGATAGAGATGTGACAGCAGAGATTGTTACAGATAGAGATATGATAGCAGAGATTGTTACAGATAGAGATATGATAGCAGAGATTGTTACAGATAGAGATATGACAGCAGAGATTGTTACAGATAGAGATGTGATAGAGATTGTTACTGATAGAGATGTGACAGCAGAGATTGTTACAGATAGAGATGTGATAGAGATTGTTACTGATAGAGATGTGACAGCAGAGATGGTTACAGATAGAGATATGATAGAGATTGTTACGGAGATGTGATAGAGATTGTTACAGATAGAGATATGATAGCAGAGATTGTTACAGATAGAGATGTGACAGCAAAGATTGTTACAGATAGAGATGTGATAGAGATTGTTACTGATAGAGATGTGACAGCAGAGATTGTTACAGATAGAGATGTGATAGAGATTGTTACTGATAGAGATGTGACAGCAGAGATTGTTACAGATAGAGATATGATAGAGATTGTTACGGAGATGTGATATAGATTGTTACAGATAGAGATATGACAGCAGAGATTGTTACAGATAGAGATGTGATAGAGATTGTTACTGATAGAGATGTGACAGCAGACATTGTTACAGATAGAGATGTGATAGAGATTGTTACAGATAGAGATATGACAGCAGAGATTGTTACAGATAGAGATATGATAGAGATTGTTACGGAGATGTGATAGAGATTGTTACTGATAGAGATGTGACAGCAGAGATTGTTACAGATAGAGATATGATAGAGATTGTTACGGAGATGTGATAGAGATTGTTACAGATAGAGATATGACAGCAGAGATTGTTACAGATAGAGATGTGATAGAGATTGTTACTGATAGAGATATGACAGCAGAGATTGTTACAGATAGAGATGTGATAGAGATTGTTACTGATAGAGATGTGACAGTAGAGATTGTTACAGATAGAGATGTGATAGAGATTGTTACTGATAGAGATGTGACAGCAGAGATTGTTACAGATAGAGATATGATAGAGATTGTTACGGAGATGTGATAGAGATTGTTACAGATAGAGATATGATAGCAGAGATTGTTACAGATAGAGATGTGACAGCAGAGATTGTTACAGATAGAGATGTGATAGAGATTGTTACTGATAGAGATGTGACAGCAGAGATTGTTACAGATAGAGATGTGATAGAGATTGTTACTGATAGAGATGTGACAGCAGAGATTGTTACAGATAGAGATATGATAGAGATTGTTACGGAGATGTGATAGAGATTGTTACAGATAGAGATATGACAGCAGAGATTGTTACAGATAGAGATGTGACAGCAGAGATTGTTACAGATAGAGATGTGATAGAGATTGTTACAGATAGAGATATGACAGCAGAGATTGTTACAGATAGAGATGTGATAGATTGTTACAGATAGAGATATGACAGCAGAGATTGTTACAGATAGAGATGTGACAGCAGAGATTGTTACAGATAGAGATGTGATAGAGATTGTTACTGATAGAGATGTGACAGCAGAGATTGTTACTGATAGAGATGCGATCGAGATTGTTACGGAGATGTGATAGAGATTGTTACAGATAGCGATTCAATTCAATTCAATTTTATTTGTATAGCGCTTTTTACAGAGAACTGTCACAAAGACGCTGCACAGAGAAACAGAAGGAGAATTGGGCAAAAACCAGGCCTGAACCCCCAACCAAAAAAATGAGGTAAAAACTCCCCGGTGGGAAGAAAAACACTCAAACGGTGGCAAGAAAAAACTCCCCAGTGGGAAGAAATCTCAGAAGGAAACTGGCTAGAGAGGTGGAGCCCATCCTTCGCTGGCCGGCACGGTTTAAACTAAAGGTAGAATGGATGGTAATGGAAATGTAGGGATAAGACAACAAAAAATTAAGTGGGCTCAACATGTTGCAGTCTGAGATATTAAACTTTCTGGTAAGTAGAAAGTCCAATGAAAGGATGTAAAATGTTCCAATCAAAGGTGTATCTAGGACTCTGGTTGCATCCAGAACTCCGGTTGCTAGTTGTGATAGCAGCGATGTTAGGGATGTGACAGCAGAGGGAAATTAACACCCGCCACCAGCCAAATTCTGCTAAAATTTTGATTGCGTCTGGTAAGATTTTTACTCTAGCAGCCACTTTGGCATTAACCAACCAGGATGTGTTATATTGTAAGGGGTAATGTGGCTGGTAAAATGTTGGCCGGTGATTTTTAGAATCCGATTCCACAAGCCACTCTGGTCAGTGGGTGAAAAAGTTAATTTCATACCCTACTTGCATGTCTGTGCTGACACGGAAAGTGGCATAGCGGGAAATTGAACCCGCAGCCACACAGGGGGATTTGTAGATAGCGTAAGAGTCTCCTACCGTACGGGCTGCACCACACTCCCTGCCCAAGTGCAGCCATTTTAAAACTGGAATGCCTCAGAAAAAATGAATATTGTGGCATCCATTAATTATTCCCCTTGGCAAAAAGGCTCAGGCACAGTAAGCCCTATTTATGTGGTTAAGACAGATATTTCATTTGTAGTTCCCTGGCAAATCTGTGTCATTATCTGTGGGTGTTTGGGGAGGTGGAAGGTGCTCGGTTGTGTGGATTGCGTTCCCGGGATTTTAGAATGTGAAATGTGTCTTTTGTGGCTGTTTTTTAATGAAAGCCAAACAATCCCGCAGAGACGAAGTTTGTTTAAAAGCTTCTGTGAATAGGCCTCCTGCCCACAGGGTACCGGTTGCACTTAAATTATTGCTTTGGAGAATTTATTTTTTTATTTTTTTATTTTATGATTTTTAATTATTTTAATTATTTAAGTGTTTATTTAGTGAAGTGGTGTTGTCAGTTCTGTCAGCCTGTTTGAATACACTTTTGTTTAAAAAGCAGCATGCTTGTATGAGAGATATGAGATATAAGATAAAATGTTTAAATCGTGTGTATCATGTCATAGTCTCTATGTTATATAACGTTATATAATTATATAACATAATTTCTTTACTCAACAACTGCTCATGAAGCTAACACAAATACTGATAAGCAAACAGATAATTCCGGTCGTGGGAGGATACAGAGGTGGGGGATGTGGGTAATTATTATAAATTAGCCCAGGAAATCATGTAACGCTGTGTGTAAGATAAGAAAATATCACGTGGCAGTCTTAGCACTCATTAAGCTAAACACGCTGGTCAAAGGACATGGAAATTTCAGCCATTGGTTATGAATGAGCTCACAAAGTCCCAGCGATGCAGATAGCTCCAGTGCCCAGCGATTGTTAACATGGTGGAGGTTCTACTCGATGTGAGCTTACATTGGACGGGGTCCTTCCTTTCAGTTCAATCTGTTCTACGTCTCAGCGCCGTTCACGAGTGTTTATGTACGATTGGCGTCTCCTTACCCATAACTCCCTGTGGGAAACATGCTGTGTTTCATGCCCCCCCCTCCCCCACCCCAAAGATCGTATTTATGTTTCTGTTCCCCTTTACTGCGATGGCGTGATGTTTGCCTGGCAAAATTATTCACTTTTAACCCTGTTTATGCGAGCCCGCAAGGGATTAAAATGTACTCCATCAGTGTTAAATGTACTCTGTCAGAGCTGATTTAAGGCAGAGCATTTGGCTGCAAGCGCATTGGGTTGGGGGGGGGCTGGCCCAGAGGTATTTCCTTAACCCGCTGTCTAAACTGTGCTTTGGGACTAACTGCTGAGTCTTCTGAGGGACCCGAGGTGGCTCGTGAGACAACACTGAGGAAGTCATTAGTCATGTACAGTATAATACACTTTCTGAATTTACACCAGTCAGACTACACACTGCCCAAGCTGCACTGCACTAGTTACAGTGCACTCTAAGTTATTTTGTCATGTTAAAAAAAATATTTTATATATTTTAACCTGTTTCTAATGAAGTATTAACAAGAGATGAGTCACAGGAAATGAGTTTGATCGTATTAGTCATGGACTCTGCAACTTTGGGGGACCACTGCCCTACGCCTGGAGATCCGTCTTTCCCCAGTATGGACACAAGCTCATTAGCGAGTCTAAACATTTCTCCAGCCCCAGGAAAAAATAAAAAATGCGGGCCATTGTGTGTGGTTTTATTTGGATTATTTAAAAGCTGGCCCCGGTTTAAAGGGGAGAGACGGAGATGACAGGCCCAGATAACACGAGGGCTGCAGTTACATCATGTCACAGGCCTGACATTTGCATTCCATTTTTAAGTCCAAATTAAGGACAGATATTGGGCTGAAACTTGGCGGCAGTGTGCTTTATCCTTCAGGGCCTTTCCCTTCAATTTCTTGCATTTTATTAATTTTGTTAATTATATCTCTTCTTTCTCTCTCTTTCCCCCCTCTCTCTCTCTCCCTCTTTCCTTCTCCCCCACCACCAGTTCCTATACATTATAGCTAGCACATACTGTAAAGTAATCAGAGATGATGACGCATATTTTCCCCCTGATATGTCCTGTGTCTGTCAGCCTGAGAACAGTAAGCTGGCTTTTCTCCATCCTGACATCAAACAGTTGGCCGATATCAGATCTCTCCTTCCTTTCCTTGCGCAGAGTTCCCGGAGGAGAGGAGAGGATGGGAGAGACGAGAATAGAGGAGAGGAGAGTAGAGGAGAGGGAAGAAAGGAGAGGAGATTCAGGGAGAGGAGAGAGAGGTGAAAGAGCTAGAGAACAGAGGAGAGTCCCTCTGCAAACAGTGGAAGCATTCAGCACCGAACAATTGTCTGCATGTACCATGCGCATAACAGTCCAGTATACTGTCTGCATGCACTATGCACATAACAGTCCAGTATGCTGTCTGCATGTACCATGCGCTTAACAGTCCAGTATACTGTCTGCATGCACCATGCGCATAACAGTCCAGTATGCTGTCTGCATGCACCATGCGCATAACAGTCCAGTATACTGTCTGCATGTACCATGCGCATAACAGTCCAGTATACTGTCTGCGTGTACCATGCGCATAACAGTCCAGTATGCTGTCTGCATGTACCATGCGCATAACAGTCCAGTATACTGTCTGCATGCACCATGCGCATAACAGTCCAGTATGCTGTCTGCATGCACCATGCGCATAACAGTCCAGTATGCTGTCTGCATGCACCATGTGCATAACAGTCCAGTATGCTGTCTGCATGCACCATGCGCATAACAGTCCAGTATGCTGTCTGCATGCACCATGCACATAACAGTCCAGTATGCTGTCTGCATGCACCATGCGCATAACAGTCCAGTATGCTGTATGCATGCACCATGCGCATAAAAGTGTCTGTGTTAAAAAGGGGTAAATCGGCTGCAGATTTGTTGTGTAAACTGGGGCTTTGATGAAGTAGTGTTAACTTAACTTGCCTTTTGTTTTCTCTGGAGGAAGTTTGAATCAGTTTGATGTGCTTAAACCTCAGTGAACTGGACTCAATTTGAAACAGTTTGATGTGCTTATAACTCAGTAAACTGGACTCAATTTGAATCAGTTTGATGTGCTTATAGCTCAGTAAACTGGACTCAATTTGAATCCGTTTGATGTGCTTAAAAACCAGTAAACTGGACTCAATTTAAACCAGTTTGATGAGCTTAAAATTCAGTGAACTGGAATCAGTTTGATGAGCTTGATGTGCTTAAACTGGACTACTGCCCTGTTCTGGAGTGGAATTTTTATTTTGCTACTGTCGTGTTTTCATGAGCCGGATCTGTTTGTTTCTTCAAATCACACGTCCTCTTGTACGTTTCCATTATTTAGCCTTTTCCTGTAACTGTAGGCAGATGTTTAGTACACTTAGGGCCTGATTTACTGAGACCTTTAGCATGTGCAAAATATTTTAGCACACTCAAAACCAATGGCATAACCAATGATTGGTCACGGTATTTGTTTTGCACCAATCATTGGTCATGTTATTATTTTTGTGTGTGCCAAAAGGTTTTGCACATTCTAAAGGTCTTAGTGAATCAGGCCCTTAATGTTGTTTAACATTAAATGTCCTTAAAACATGAAAGCTTAAATACACGTAAGTCAAAAGCTTCTGGGTATTGTTTGCCAACCAGAAAAGCATGTGAATATATAAAAGGATAATCCTGGCTAATGGTCTCATCAATGGGCTGAGGAAGCTGTTTGTGAAGTGTGCTAAATGAATGTAATGTAATGTAATGTAATGTAATGAAGTTTTGCAATGTAGAAGCGCAGTTAACGATACAGAGCACTTGGACAGCACAGTAGGCTGGAGCAACGAGTGTGCTAATGGATTTAAGATGGGACACACCCTAACTCAGAACTTTGCCTGGGTGAGTGATCCTGAGCCAATCAAAATGTTGCATGTTGACAGCCTCGATGACAGATGATTGGTTAATTGGCTTGGGAGTTTTACCATTGTGTCAATATGTGCAGCAGCCCAGGCTAAACCGCAGCTAATGTGAAACTGCTTTTTCTTTTCTGTGTGGAAAAGACGTTGATTATCATGGCAGGAGGCCACCTCTGCTCTGCCCTTTTTATCGGTCACTCTTCTGTGTAAGATATCTGTGTTCTGTGGCTGGCTGAAGACTGGATCTGAGCGCATTATCACCATGTGCTGTTTTCTGCTGTCAGCCTGTGGGAATGTGGTGTGTCTGTTTTTGAGAGGAGAGTTCTGCCAGAGGGCAACACACACACACACACAGACACACACAAACACCAACATATGCACATTCAAACACACACATGGATATACACAGACACACAGACTCATGTAAATGCACGCATACACTGGCACACACATGCACACAGCAGACACGCGCACACGTGCACGCACACACACATAAAGAAACAAACACACACTACACACACATATGCGAACATATACACATGCACACACACACACACACACACACACACACACACACACACACACACACACACACACACACACACACACACACACACATCTCTGTATACACATGCGCACATACATTCAACTTTTTTCTCGAGTAATTTCAGTGATCATCAAATGAACTCCAAGCCAACGAAACAGTGCGTGTGAATAAAAAACAATTCCGTCACTATTGCCTTTATTTCTGACTCAAAGATAAGGACCCATTGCGGTTTCCTTGGTAACCAGTGAGAGTAACCGTTCCTGTGTTCTCTTGTGTCTCTCACACAGGACCGTCCTGTATGAGTGCTGCCCCGGATACATGAAGCTGGACGGCATGCGTGGCTGCCCTGCAGGTACCTCACCGTCTCTGTCTCTGTCTCTGGCCCTGGCAGGCAATGCACAAAGCACTTATTACAACTGTCTGTAGGAGCTGCAGGCAGGCAGTCACTGGCACAGAGTGAGGAGGGGCCATTGCCCCTCAGCCCAATATTCAGGGAATAGTTTAGTGAAATATGCACTCATGTCAATGTAATGTTACACTTTGCTAAGTTATTTTAAATTAGTACTGTCATTTTTTACGTACGTACACTCATCGTTAATTGCACATATTAGTACGCACACGCTTCTGTGAAGATTAGTTGAATGATGGTCGTTAATGTTAAACCAAATCGTATTGACACTATCAGATTAGCTTGTGCATTACAATGACATTTTTCAAATAGACAAACTATTGCCTTCATTTGTGGGGGTGGAAAGCTGCTGAGGCCTCAAGGTAGTTGAGTGAAAATTCCCATGAGCCTCTTTTGGTTTTAGTCGTTTCTGTGTGTGTGAGGTTGTAGTTCAGAGATGTTTTTGTTGTTGTTGTTGTCTGCAGGCTTTGAAATGGTTGTCTGTGCTGTCTCGTATGCATTGTGTTTTCCTGCTCTTTTACTCCGTGGGTTTTGAATGGGGTTTTTACACGTCTGAGGCCATTGCCATGGGGCAGTTATGTGCCTCACGGTGTCCTGCCAATAAAGCAAACCTCTGTTATTGGGTGGAAAACAGAACACATACTGTGGGAAAACTCAATGAAATCTAATGACTAATATTCTGTGACATTGCCATTTACCACAATGTGTGCAAGGGAAAAATGAAGGAATATGTATTACTGTGCGTGCGTGTGTGTGCGTGTGCATGTGTGTCGTGTGTGCTTGATACATTATGTAATGGAGTGTGTACAGTACTACATTCTGGTGGAATTACAGCGCTATTTAAAGATTAGAATTCAAGAAAGTCGAGAAAAAAGTCAAGAAACACAAAAAAAAAAGACAGCAAATACTTGGCAGCTATGCACCCAGTAATTTGCTGTAATTTGTACATCAGATTTTCTGCGGTGTGGGTCAGCAAAGCTCAAAGCTGGCAGTCATGCCCGCCGTGATGCTTTGGCTGTACACACACATGGCTTCAGCACATGTATAAAGAGCTGTAATGAGTGAGCACTGAGGCGTGGAGCACGTTACTGTGGCTAACGTGCTAAACGTGCTAAAGCGCTGCTGGTCCAGTCGGTTTCACAACAAGTTCCTGCCAAGCTTGTTAAACCGCCTTCTCGTAAAAAAAAAACCCTCTGTAAGCTGTTCTCGGGTCCTGTTTTTTTATGAGGCGGGCATCGTGCCCGTGCATATTTTCTGTACCACTGCTGTGCAAGTACACACGGTTTTATGGTGTGGTTTAAGTTTGAGGAGAGGATGCTGTTGGCTTAATGGTTTTAACGGTTTTATTACACAAACCCAATGCAAATTTTCCTAGCTGTAACTAAAGCGGATAATTGTACTAATTAGTGTTCCAACATTTTCTAAGGCTTGGGTGTAATCAAACACAGATTCTTTAGACCCTCCATAACCTCAGCTCCGTATTGTTAGCACTCAAAAAAACTCCATTAACAAGCTGAAACTTTTCAATTTTATTAATCTTCTGAGAATTCATTAAGGGGTGCAGCCAAACACAACAGCAAAGGATGTTCTCTATACTGTAACTCCTGTAACTGACTGCAGCCTGTAGTCGCTAAGAAGAGTAAAGCGTGGTAGTGATGTGCGACTCCGACTTCCGACTCCAACGTTCAGAGTCGATGGAGTCGACTCTTCGACTCCCATTAAATGACGTAATGGAACGTCTACATTTAATCTTTGAATGTGGCAAGTCCAGTGCCAGAACCGAATCGTAAGGCGCATTTGAAAATCATGGGGATCGTTTGGCAGCTATGCAGTTCATAGAAAAGAAAAACAACAATAAAAGCCACATAACTTCTGGTATCCTATCAATGCATATAAACAAAATATGGCGATGGCCGGTGGTATAAGGTCGTCGTTTTGGTGTTGTCTTAAACCAACCACGGTCGTGTCTAGATGGGATACAGGATAGGCTATTTCAGGAAGTGGTGTCCTGACCACATTTGTTAACCAGACTAAAGATTAATTGTTTGGACAGAAAGGTAATCCCAAATAAAAGGTGGGGAAACTAGTAGCCTAACCCTAACATTAGATACCACGTTTACTACCTTAGATTGTCCCCTAGCGTCAGATTAAACACACAATTATCTGCTTCACTGCTCAGTCAGTGAGGTGAATGAGACGAGAATCTACTGCCTGCGTTCGCTCTTCTCTTTATCACTGTCTTTCCATTCGTCACAACTTCTTTGTTAGAATCGGTTTTTTAGAAAGGTCAGTCTTACGTTTATGCTCAGTGACTACGCATTACTAGTGCAGTTCTATTAATAAATAGGGCTCAAAGGAATGGAACACACAAAATGAATTGTTAATGGCTTGTTTTTAATAGATGTTCATATTACATTACAGGCATTTAGCAGACGCTCTTATCCAGAGCGACTTCATTTCATTTCAAGTTTATTTGATAGGGACAGATGCAGTATACATAGAGAATTGTAGAACAATAATCCAATGTAATGCATCACAGCATTTATAGCTTCTGCTAATTTCCAATGCCCGTCCCTAGAAGGACCTTTAAAAAAAACTGATATATGACATATACATTACAAAATTAAAACATTACAGTCAACAGAGTTAAAACTAGGTTGTGGGTTGTTGAACTTATTCAATCTTATTTTGAAACAGCAGCAGTACAACAGACAGGCAATCAAGTATATATATACCCCCCCTCCCTCCTCCCTCCAATGTACACCTACACATGATTACATAATTGATTGGTTTTTAAAAATTCCTTCAATTTGATTTTGAAATGTTGAGCATTTTGGTCTGTTTTGAGCTCAATGGGCAGCGCATTCCAAGTGTTAGCCCCCTTTATAGAGAAGGCCGTCTGACCGAAGGAGGTTTTCCGATACGACACTTTACAGTTCCCTGAGGTGGCACTCCTAGTGGACAATCCAAAGGCCTGTAACGGTCGCACCATGTCACAGAGAGCCTGGGAGGCCTGGTCATGTAGACACTTGCGGATAAGATTAGCATTTGAAAATGCAATATAATTGTCAAAACTTAGCATGTTCAGTTTTCTCAGAATGTGACAGTGGTGGGATCTTAGCGGCCTTTTGTCCAGTGTTTTTATTGTACGATTGTATAACCTCTCCAGGGGTTTGGTCACTAATGAACTTGCCTGGGACCATGAGGTAATACAATAACTGAAGTGTGAGAAAATCATTGAATGCATATATATTTTGGCTGCGTCAAATGTTAGGCAGTCTCTGATTAGTCTAAATGTGTATAGATTGATTTTCACAGTTCTACTAATCTTTTTCGCATGTTTATCAAATTTCAGGTAAGGGTCCAGTATTAGACCTAGATATTTGACCTCAGAAACTTGATTGATTGACTGACTGTTGATCTTAACATCAAGTTTGGTTGATGTGGACCGTCTTCCAGAAGAAAAGCATATAGACACAGTTTTTTTTACATTAAGTGTTAAGCACGAGTTTTCAAGCCAACAGGCTATTGCTTCCAAGTGCTTTGACAATTGATCTGTAACTACAGTAGCTGTTTTTCCATAGGCGTATATGACAGTATCATCCGCGTACATCTGAAGACCAGCCCCTTGACATGATTCAGGAAGGTCATTTATGTATAAACTGAATAATATCGGTCCTAGCACCGATCCCTGTGGGATTCCTGTTTTACTCTTTAAAAATGAAGATTTCTTATTGTTGATAATGACACATTGCTCACGATTTAAAAGATATGATTCGAACCATGACAAGGTTTTTTCTGAAAAACTGTATTTGGAAAGTTTAGAGGTAAGAATATTATGATTTACGGTGTCAAATGCTTTTTTGAGGTCCAGGAAGACTGCCCCCACCAAGTTCCCTTTGTCGATGCATGATTTAATTTTTTCCAAAAGGTAGCAATTTGCACTCTCTGTGGAAAATTTCGGTCGGAACCCAAATTGTAATGGGTGCAGGTAATTATTTATTTCTAGGTAGTTCATCAGTTGCATTGCCACAACCTTTTCTAGAACCTTAGAAAAAACAGGGAGGATACTGATTGGCCGATAGTTACACACTTGATCAGCTGCTCCGGATTTTAAAACAGGCGTCACTCTAGCTTGTTTCCACACTTCCGGAAACTTCCCGCTAGCCATGGAGATGTTGATCAAGTGAGTGAGCGGTTCAGCAAAACACGTCACAATGCTTTTTCAAGAATGCAATATCCAGATTATAAAGATCTTTTGAGGTCGTGGTTGTGAACTTGTCAATTATTTCAATAACTTGTTTTGTACTGGTTGCTTGCAGTTCAAACAAATTGTCTTTCTTGTTATTAGTGGTGATATCAATAGGCAAGCCAGTTTGCTCGAAATTATTGGCGAGTTCCTCGACTGACCTAATAAAGTAATCATTAAATGCGTGTGCAAGTTGTCCACTGTCCGAAATGGTTTGGTTTCCGACTTTAAGTTCTTTTACCATTTTCTTTGCATTCTCCTGCGGTTTTAACAAGCTATTTATTTGTTTCCAAATTAACGAGTTGTTCCCTTTTGCATCTGTAATCATAGCAATGTAGTATGTTGACTTTGCAGTCCTTAGCTCTTTAGTTACTCGATTTCGAAGCCCTTTGTATAAGGCCATATCAGTATTTGTTCGACTCTTTAGAAAGGCTTTGAGTGTAAAATCCCTTTGTTTCATTAGTTGTCTAATCGACGCGTTTACCCACGGTAGGGATTTTTTCCTGTTTGAGTTTTTAGACTTCTTAAGGAACTTGCCAATAATTTCATCAATGACTTTCATTAATTCATTACAGCATATATTCGGTTCTTTGCTTTGCAAAACATTGCTCCATATCACCCCCTTCAGTTCAATCTCTAAACTTGACAGATCCTGTTTTGATATTACAAGTTTATCTGATTTTGTCAATCTATGGCTGGTAAAGCGTTTCTTTGTTAATTTCCTGGCTACTAGAATCATGTTGTGATCTGACAATCCCGTTATGAGATTGTACGTCTTCACAATGCGTTCTTCTCTGTTGGAGAACATCAAATCAATTTGAGACTGGGTTGATCTGGTAATTCGGGTGGGCCCTTTGATTTTCTGACTGAAGTCAAATTTAGACATTGAACTTTTAAGTTTCTTTTTAATTTTCTTGTCAGACCAGTTAATATTAAAATCACCAAAAATCATCACTTCAGTTTTATGAGATACAACTTTGAGCAGTTTCTCTAGATTATCATAAAATCCAATGTCACATGCAGGAGGGTTATACAGAACTACAATACGGAAGTGCATCTCTGGGGACAGATAGACATTTAATCCTACACATTCGATGGAAACATCGTAATCAAACTCAATTTCTATACACTTAAATGAATCTTTCATATAAATGACCACTCCGCCTCCTCTTCCAGTATTTCTATCTTTTCTAAAACACGTATACCCGGGCACGTCAATGATACTAGTTAAAACCTTATTATGAAGCCAGCTCTCACTGAGGCATAAAAAGTCCAGATTTGAGTTCATCAATAGTGCTTTGATTTCGTCACATTTCGGGAGAAGGCTTCTAACATTTAGATGACCCCCAAATATTCCCCTAGGTTTAACTTTAGGTTCCCATATGACTTTAGCATGGTTGACAGTTTGGAAAATTAGGGTTTGGGTTTGTTTTGTTACAGTAGTGCAGTTTGTAGGAGTGTTCGATACAGAGCGCTGTGATTTTGAGTTCAGTCTTTTGACTTCGCCACTGCGGAATCCCCGAGTCGCTCCGACAGACGGCAGATGGCAGGCCGCGTCGGTCGCCCGGTCCCCACACCGCTCCCCCCAGCGGCGACCAGCCGGATTCCCCTCGCGACGCGTCCCCCGCCACGAGCACGATAGCACCCGTCTCGATACCGTCCAACCTTGACTTGAAAGCCAGAACTCCCGGTGTAGTGTCGTGCAGTGCACCCAACACAACGGAGTCGGTGCCCCTCCCAGCAGTCAAGCCGTCCGCTGCCGAACAGTCCACTGCAAATGCGGCGGTCTCCATCCTCAACCCAGCGCAGGTGAGCCCAGGTATTCCCTGCCGGGTTTCAATGACCTTGGTCCACGGATCAGTGGGTTGCAGATGTGTAGATGATTTCAATGGGTAATTTCTTTTTTTTTTTTACCACAATGTAGCAAGTGCACTTTAAAACTACTCACGTTTGGTCGCGGTGGCGAGTTATTCCTATTAATGCGTAGAATGTTGATACTAGACAGTACATTCAGAGCGGAGCGGAGCCCAACAAACCGCTAAACGCTGACGAGTCCTTCCAACCCCCCAGTTCGCCTAACCTGAATGTTTTGGAATGTAGGCAGAAACTGGAGCAGCCGGAGGAAACTCACGTGGACACGGGGAGAACATGCAACTTACACAACTTACACAACTTCTTATTACATCTTACTACATTTATCCATTCATACAGCTGGATATACAGTATACTGAAGCAATTCAGGTTAAGTACCTTGCTCAAGGGTACAACGGCAGTGTCCTACCTGGGAATCGAACCTGCAACCTTTCATTTACGAGTCCAGTTCGCTATCCATTATACTACACTGCCGCCCTAAGGGATATCATATCATATCATAGGCAGATCATACGCAGTCCGTTACAACTTTTCCAAAGTGGGGCAGCTTAAACAGTAATGTAGCTACTGAAGTGCAAAATTGGAGGGTAGAGTTGCAATGTAGGCTATTGCAGCCAGGTAGTGTAAACTTTTTAGCTACCATTCTCACGAAGGAGTGGTGGGCCAAATGTTAAATGGACACAGACATTCAAATTCAACTAATTTAATTTGTTAGTTAACTTAACATTATTATAGCTAACAAATTCACTTAATGTTACCTCAGGTTCAGCATTCATGCTGTTGTCTGCAATTGCTGGATTTAGGCCTAGGCCTACTTCTTTTTCATGGAAAGCCTTTAAGTGCTTCCACATTGCAGAAGTATTTTTATTATATTTGAGGGGAGTCTGGCAAATCGTAGCCTACATTCACTTTCTCCCCTCTGTTCTATTAAAAAATACCATACCGTGGAGCTGCTAGCCATGGCTTTAGAAACTGTAGATTAGACATCATGCCTACTCCACTTTCTGATCTACTAATTTTAATTCTAGCTTGTCAGTGTAGCTTGTCACTTAACAGATCAAACCAATGAAAAAAGAACTGTACGTGTGACCCGTCCAAAAATCAGTTTCAACCACCTATCACATGACAAAGCAGTGGGCGGGAGGGTGCTTAGGTTCAGACATTATGATACGCTTTTAGAAAGGTCAATCTCACGTCTGTGTTCAGTGACTATGCATAAATTAAGTTACATAGGGAAGTCGTATTAATAAATTGGACTCAGTGGAATAGAACATACTAAATTTATTTTTAATTGCGGAGTCGACTCTGCCTCGTTTCGACTCCTTGAAACAGTGGATGGGAGTCGAGGAGTCGACTCTTTTGTGGTCGACTCCCCATCAATAAAGCATGGTGGAGCAGAGTATCAGGGGAGTCGTAAGCCCAGTTCAGTTCAATAATGAATAAAAAGGTACTTAGAGAATGTTAGAATTTTAGAATGCTATAAAAAAAAAAAACACCATCTCGTCTTTAACTATTGTCTTTGTAATCAGTCCTAAAAAAAAACATTTAAAAAAAAGAGTTGTCAGTTGATGAATTTTGGATGTGATTCTTTGGTGTGCTTATCCTGAGTCTCTCTCTCTCTCTCTCTCTCTCTCTCTCTCTCTCCCCTCTCTCTCTCTCTCTCTCTCTCCCCTCTCTCTCTCTCTCTCTCTCTCCCCTCTCTCTCTCTCTCTCTCTCTCTCTCTCTCTCTCTCTCTCTCTCTCTCTCTCTCTCTCTCTCTCTCTCTCTCTCTCGCAGTGGCCCCCATCGACAGTGTTTACGGAACTCTGGGCCAGGTGAAGGCCACCACCACCCAGAGGTACTCGGACATGTCCAAACTGAGAGAGGAGATCGAGGGCCCCGGATCCTACACCATGTTCGCCCCCAGCGACGATGCCTGGGACCTCCTGAACCCGGTCAGTCACCTGGGGAGAATAATGCATAAAACATGCTTCAGTGATGAAAAAGATATAGTCTACAGCAAAGGAAACCCATTGAAATTCAGTGAACAAACTGGAAAGGTCTCGTACCATTCTATTCATTTGAATTGCATTCAAAATTATTTTAATTGCATTCGTTCATTTCTTGTCATTTCTTGAATTGACCCCAACTCTGATAGCTAGGCATATGGCTATATAGTCATTATAATGTAGTCACTATAATGACATACATATGTACCTGCACCTGTCTTCCTCTGATCTCAAGGTACTTTACATTATGCAAAATACAAGGCAAATGACAATATGATGTAATTTATAGGTCTGCACAACTACCTTTGTATTGAAAAATATCAATTATTCTACTGTGTATGTAGAATTTTATAAGCAGATAGAATCACTGTTTCTGTTGAATATTTACAGAGTACTTCAGCTTCATCTCTGGAAGTGATTACCATTAAAGTAGATCTAATTAAATGTAAACCATTTACTTTTAAATAAGCCCCTCCCCACCCATAAACGGTTATTTTTTCCTGGCGCATGTAATTGATTCGGTGATTGTACTGGGAGTTTATGTTAGTCCAGAAGTCCCTAGTTCTTCATAGAATAACAGTGAAAAACCAGCGGAATCTGTGGCTGTCCAGGGCTAGGTTTACCCCCGTTTTAGGACAATTTGTTGATGAAGCCTTTGTTTCACAGGAGGTGAGGGGCGGACTAGTGAGCAATGTGAACATCGAGCTGTACAACGCTCTCCGGTACCACATGGTAAACCATCGTCTCCTGACCAAAGACCTGAAGAACGGAATGACTGTCACATCTATGTACCTCGACCTGGGCCTGTACATCAACCACTACTCAAACGGGGTAGGTCTATGTACCTCGACCTGGGCCTGTACATCAACCACTACTCAAACGGGGTAGGTTTTTAGCAACGATGCTAATCAATGTATAAGAATATAAGATGACAAGAACAGCTTGTCATTTTACCTTCTGTTTAGAGATTATTTAGCACTGTGTCAAGCCTGGTCTCGAATTGGGTTTCTCCAGGCAAGCTTTGTCACACAAACAATTCACTGGAAGGAAAAAAAAAATCTCCCGATTTCAGTGCAAGATTTACCTGTAACTAACAAATAAAAGCGGAAAGTGAAAATGTTTTTGAAAATAACAAAGATTGAAGGCATCGCACTGTCGAGTGGACTGTCAAATTTGAAATTCGTTGTCTTCGCTGCTGCCCCCTGTAGGTTGTAACCGTGAACTGCGCCAGGATCATCCACGGTAACCAGGTGGCCACCAATGGAGTGGTACACGTCATCGACCGTGTCATCACCGCTGTTGGGAACACCATCAAGGATGTTGTTGAAGTCGACGATGACCTCACCTCTCTGAGCGTATGCACCAGAATCTGATATTTAAAAAATGTGCATTACATTACAACAGCAACGTGAAGCATATTACAGGACACATCTCACACACTCAAAATAAGGATGCGCCAAACCAACACTGGCATACAAAAAATTAAGGTTGCACACTTTTATTCAACAGAAGTATTTATGTATTCAGGACAAGAAAATCGGGAATGTCGTTAGTTGCGAACATAAATATCGGATCAAAAAAGAGGAGTACATTGGAGCATATTACACTGCCTGGCCAAAAAAAGAGTCGCTAATATTTCGTTGGACCGCCTTTAGCTTTGATTACGGCGCGCATTCGTCGTGGCATTGTTTCGACAACCTTATGCAACGTCACAACATTTATTTCCGTCCAGACTTGCATTCATTTTTGGCCGAGATCTTGTATTGACGACGGGAGAGTCGAACCACTCCGTGAAGTCTTCTCCAGCACATCCCAAAGACTTTCAATGGGGTTAAGGTCAGGACTCTGGTGGCCAATTCATGTGTGAAAATGATTCCTCATGCTCACTGAACCACTCTTTCACAATTTGAGCCCGATTAATCTTGGCATTGTCGTCCTGGAATATGCCCATTGATGGGATAACCTGGTCATTCAGTACATTCAGGTACTCAGCTGACTTCATTTTATTGCTGCATAACGTTGCTGAGCCTAGACCTGACCAATTGAAGCAACCCAAGATCATAACACTGCCTCCAGAGGCTTGTACAGTGGAACTATGCATGATGGGCGCAACGGCGACCAGGCAGTGTACAGTTTTTTCATTTAAAATGAGTAACTTTGAAATAGTTGCATATAGTTAATAGCGGACAGCTACAGTTTAAATGAATATGATTGAGGTTAAACGGTGTAATCTGTGTAAATGTTTTGCTTACTCCACAGGCTGTTGCTCTGGCCTCGGGCCTTTTGGATAAACTCGGAGAGCCAGGTCACATGACCCTGTTCGCCCCGACCAATGAGGCCTTCCAGAAGGTGGACAGGGCAGTTCTGGAGAGACTCATGAGTGACAAGGGAGTCCTCCAAGGTAAACCAGCGCAATAAAAACACACACACACACACACACACACACACACACAAGGGAGTCCTCCAAGGTAAACCGGCGCAATAAAAACACACACACACACACACACACACACACACACACACACGAAAAAAGAAAAATGCCGGTTGCTCGGCCTTGCTGACACACTAGAAAAACACAGCATATTTACATACGCCCTGATTTGTATGTTCAGGGAAGGGCAGATGAGAACCAATGCGGAAAGGTGCTCAGACCTTCCGTGCGTTTCAGTTAGACGGAAGCTTCCGGCCCGGAAGTTCGTCATCCCGGGAATACACGGCCTGAGCGGGATGCTGACCGCAGATAGAAGGCCGTGCACTGGAATAACAGGCGGGAGAAGAGCAGCCTCATGTCCCCCCGCCCTAATCTCCGTGAGTCACTGTCCCATGGATCTGAAGCTCTCAGACGGCCGGCAAACAAACCCGCTAACCGGGCTAGGTGGGCCACGGCGTCCAATGTCAAGAAACAGTGGCGGTTGAGTCTCTGTTTTTTAAACGTAACTGCCGGACAGGATAATTAATGAGTAATCGCACACAGGATAACCGCACACGGATAAACCCGGTCTCCTTGGCTGCTTTATTTTCCCTACACTTGGTGGAAATCCAAACTTTTGACACCTAATTTTTTTTCCCCCCGCATAATTAATGCTTGTAATCCTGTAACTGAATACTGACTGAGGAAGCCTATGAGGCAAACAAAAAACAAACCCGCAAAGATTAATGGTTTCTCCCTGACATAAAACACAGAAATGAATTAGCCATGGAATACAGTGCTGATTGATTTTTTTGTTACATACAAAATATAATGAGGTATTCTTTCCCCTTTGCCAAATGGAATATGCGCTAACCATAAGCCGACAGCACTTTTAACTCATGCACGATAACATGAAAGTAAACTTCACCAAACGATGAGGCAAACGGGACTGAAGTAGGCATGTGTGCCATGCAGAGAGGATGTGAGGAGTCTGACGGGCATTCTGGTTCCAGACACATAAAACCGGTTGCCAGGCACCCATGGGTAGAATGATCTATGAGCTACATTATAAGTGTTATGTACTGCGCAGGCAGAGGGAAGTGCCAGCCTTTGCGGCGTGCGGTGTGCCTGCCAGTGCGCCAGAACCTGTGAGTGACACGGAACATTAATCACTCGGCCCCCTGGGAAACCAGGATAACACATGATAGGGGGCTATGGGGGGAGGAGTTGGAGTTTAGCTCATTAAAAACTGATAGAGAGGAACTTCTCCAAGACCAGAATGAAAATACTTTACGGACAATGACTATTTTATAAGCTCTGTCCCGCATACACACGCGTGCCATGACTTCGCAGAAACGTAAAATCAGTTAAGGTTAAAGCCCACAGTCTTCTTTCAGCTGTAGTTCGGTTTGAAGGGTGAAGACCCACCTCTTCAGATTACACTATGGCTCCCCTAACATCCTTTAGATAACCTTTAACCTTTCTCTTACTTTCCTTTTGAATAATGTTATACTTACTTGCCCTTGACTGGGACTTGCAAATAAATTCCACTGTTTTTCTGCGCAGATTGGTAAATAAATTCTGGTTAAGCAGTCTGTATATCTGTGAGATTAGAAAAACCGAATGCATGCATTTAATCATCAGTTAAACTCATATTTTGATTGAATGCAGGCCACCGTCACAATTTAACTGAAGTTCTTGCATCTAGCATCCATTGTATTGTATTTCCTTACAATACGATCACTTATCCGTAGCGACTTACAAAATGAGCCCGAGCCAATCGTGATTAGTGTGTGTATGTTTGTGCAGTGGTCTGTTCTCATCAAACATCCTCATGTTGTTATGACAGTGTTGGTAAAATTATGATCCTAAATGGGCTGAATGGTCCGTTCTAATCATCGTGATTAAACTCTCTTAATCACTATCAGGAATATTCAAATATGTTTGTTTTTTTTCTGATTTGGAAATGCTGATTTTCAGACCCTTAATGGCTCTGGTCCACTAATATTTGGCACTATTGCTAAACATTCTCTCCTGCTATTAGCCGGTTCAGAGCTGAAACGTGGTGTAGTTCACACGCTCATTGCGAGCCGCGAGGTCGGCGGTTTGAATCCGGGGGCGTGACCTTTGTCGCGTGTCTCCTCCCTCTCTCTCTCTCTCTCTCGCTGCTGTTCTTCCTCTCTCTCTCTCTCTATCCTGTGCTGTCCAATAAGGCTGAAAAGCCCTGCAAATATAACTTCAAAATGTGTGTTCTAATGACACACCCAGGCTGCCCCTGGCATTATTTGCTGATTAATCTGGAGAGAAAAAAATTGAGAAATTCACATCACTGGCATATTTTAAATAAATAAGATATTTTTACTGCAACATGTTTTTTTTGTCATCCAAGACACTTGTATTATGTAAAAAAAATTTTTAATACTTTTTTATATGCGTGATATATGTGTATATATGTGAGCACGTTTCAGCCATTTGACCATGCTCGGATCTCCCAACCCCCACCCTAAACCCCCTCCCCCCAGCTCTGCTGAAGTACCACCTGCTGAACTCGGTGCAGTGCTCGGAAGCCATCATGGCGGGTTCCATATACGAAACGGAGGAGGGCAGCAACATCGAGATCGGCTGCGATGGGGACAGCCTGACCGTCAACGGCATCAAGATGGTGCTGAAGAAGGACATTGTCACCTCCAACGGGGTCATCCACCTCATCGACCAGGTGCTCATGCCAAACTCAGGTGAGTGTGTCTCGGACCTGCTGCTAGAACCTTCCGCAGGACACTTCAAAAGAACACATTCATAATCACATTTGTTTTCGGCTGTTATTCAGTATTATCTAAAGTACCCAGGGTTACAGCAGCCAGTAAAAGCTAAATAAAAAGTCTGGTAAATTTCTATTTGTTGTTATTAGTCGTTTCACTTTTTTTCTGTTTACCTGAGAATTTGAGAATTACATTTGTTGCCGTTCAAGCACATTTAAACATTGTTATTACTAGTTTACATCATATACCAAGTGATCATTACTACACATACGTACATAATACGTACTATCGGAATACATGGTTCTAAATACATAATATTTGAATGCAATAGTATATAATATATGAATACAGAGTACATAATACACACAAATACAGTCAATAGATGTACAATACAGTCAAAGACAGTCAAAGTTATGAATCCAGTGGAGGGCAGTTGTGATTCACCCATGTGCAAGATGACTCATTTTCATTTTAAGCTACTCAGGTGATGGAGCTGGTTGGGTTAGAGTTACAGTTAGGTTTAGACACTGTATGTGACTGGCGGTACTGTTTTAGGAGATGATTCTGAATATGATGTTGTGTTGCTGTGATATTAAGCTAAGCAGGTGATGGAGCTTATTGGAGACTCCCAGAGTACCTTCAGTGACATGGTTTCGGAGCTTGGCCTCGCGGCTGCCATGAGGCCCAAGACAGAGTATACTCTCCTGGCTCCGCTCAACTCCGCGTTCTCCGGTGAGTCCCGCACCTATCACCCGGAATCTTCTGGAAACACGTTAGCCCAGGGGTGTCAAACGCAAGGCTTGGAGGCTGTGGTATCTGCAGGGTTTTTTTTCTGGTTTCCTTCCCGTCATCAGGCAAATTAGGCCTTGGAAACAAAGTGTGTGGGCTCTTTAGCCAAGCGATGGCCTACACTCTCAGAAAAAAATGGGTTCTTTGGCTTGTCTCCATTGGAGAACCCTTTTTAGTTCTTAGTGGAACCCTCTATGGTAGGTGTGAAAAGTGTGAAAGCTCAAAGATTGAACCATTTTTGCCTGACAAAGAACCCTTGATCTAGATAGGGTGTTCCTCTATGGATTCTGTTGGAACCCTTTCTTCTGAAAGTGTAGATGAAACACGTTGAAAACCAGCGGACACTGCGGCCCTCGCAAGCCTTAGCACTTCCTCCAGACACAGTTTGGATGATACAGGGGAGAGTTGGGGATGCAAAGTGGGGCAGTTTTCTGGGTCACATACTACAGGCAGAGACTCACTGGGGTGCTCCAGTCCACGATTGACTGTAGTGCTGGATTCTCTCGATCCTGGGTTTTCAACAGGCGGTCTGGGGACCCCTAGAGGTCCTTGAAGATACTGTAGGGGGTCGCTGACCAGGCTTGATATGCAATGACTATATATACTGTGGATTTGGGGAAATATTTAAAAATATAAAAACATTTTTTTAAAATACAACCCCTTTATCAAAGGTAGAAAGCCCCTCTGCTGCTCTCGATCGCAAGTAAACAATGGCCCCAGATGAACTCTTGAATGGTCTGTTCTCCTGCCTGTACATTCTTAGGTTTTTATGTCCTTAACACTTCTCATGCTTCAGCTAAGCCTTCATCTGGCCTGGTTTCAAAAAGACGGCGTATGTGGGGATCCATTACTTCAGATGCAATGTTCCAGAGTGTTAGAGGAGGAGGAAGTCCGCTGGAATTCTATGTGAAAATATGAACATGATCCACTAAATAAAGAACCTCATAGTTATTCTCCACATTTCAATTATTATTATTTTTTTTAAGGGAGCTGCACAAGTTGCTGAATTATGTTTCAAATGCCCAAAAGGCATTACATGGTGGGATGGATATCCTCCTAACTATCCTCCGACATCACGATACAGTTGCAGCCTGTCTGGGACCTCACATATGGCCGGGGTTTTTGAGTGCCCATCCTGAATTTGTAACGCCACACTAATCATACCACCCCTTGTGCTGTAGCGGCCACAGTGGGGGGGCGTTGATGACATTATGGTGCCCATGGGGTGAAATACAAGAGATTCAATCCATGTTATTATATACAAGTTAAATTAATCACAATCTTAGACAATAATAAACTGTCCACTGACTGGAAAAACATATTTATAAACATGCTTTATTTCTACCGGCTTCCTCTTCAAAAATAAGTCACTTAAAATAAAAAAATAGACAAGTAGTATCAAGTATGTACCATATCCAGGAGTGTATATTATAGATACAATATATAAGTAAATTTCTGGTCAATGAATAATGCATATAAAAGAAGCTATGGGGTGAAATGAGTGTACATAAGGATTACATTTCATTGATGTAAACCCCTCAGACGAAATCATGGGAATGGATCAGCGACTCCTGAAGATCATTCTGGAAAACCACATTGTGAAACTGAAGATGACCCTCAGCCAGCTGTACAATGGCCAGACACTGGAGACACTCACTGGGAAGCTGCTGAGGGTGTTCATCTACCGCACTGTGAGTTTCCCTTCCTTAATTATTTCTCTTAAGAGTTACTCTCTTAGTTCCGTTTCCATGTTATTTTCTGTTTGAGTTAATCTGTGAGTTTCCTTATTAGTTTCTGTTTGAGTGGATCTGTGAGTTTCCTTATTACTTTCTGTTTGAGTGGATCTGTGTGTTCTCTTTCCTTATTACTTTCTGTTTGAGTGAATCTGTGAGTTCTCTTTCCTTATTTCTGTTTGAGTGAATCTGTGAGTTCTCTTTCCTTATTACTTTCTGTTTGAGTGAATCTGTGAGTTCTCTTTCCTTATTACTTTCTGTTTGAGTGAATCTGTGAGTTTCCTTATTACTTTCTGTTTGAGTGGATCTGTGTGTTCTCTTTCCTTATTACTTTCTGTTTGAGTGAATCTGTGAGTTCTCTTTCCTTATTTCTGTTTGAGTGAATCTGTGAGTTCTCTTTCCTTATTACTTTCTGTTTGAGTGAATCTGTGAGTTCTCTTTCCTTATTACTTTCTGTTTGAGTGAATCTGTGAGTTCTCTTTCCTTATTACTTTCTGTTTGAGTGAATCTGTGAGTTCTCTTAACTTATAACTTTCTGTTTGAGTGAATCTGTGAGTTCTCTTTCCTTATTACTGTCTGTTTGAGTTAATCTGTGAGTTTCCTTATTACTTTCTGTTTGAGTTCATATGTGAGTTCTCTTTCCTTATTACTTTCTGTTTGAGTGAATCTGTGAGTTCTCTTTCCTTATTACTTTCTGTTTGAGTGAATCTGTGAGTTCTCTTTCCTTATTACTTTCTGTTTGAGTGAATCTGTGAGTTCTCTTTCCTTATTACTTTCTGTTTGAGTGAATCTGTGAGTTCTCTTTCCTTATTACTTTCTGTTTGAGTGAATCTGTGAGTTCTCCTTCCTTATTACTTTCTGTTTGAGTGAATCTGTGAGTTCTCTTAACTTATAACTTTCTGTTTGAGTGAATCTGTGAGTTCTCTTTCCTTATTACTGTCTGTTTGAGTTAATCTGTGAGTTTCCTTATTACTTTCTGTTTGAGTTCATATGTGAGTTCTCTTTCCTTATTACTTTCTGTTTGAGTGAATCTGTGAGTTCTCTTTTCTTATTACTTTCTGTTTGAGTGAATCTGTGAGTTCTCTTTCCTTATTACTTTCTGTTTGAGTGAATCTGTGAGTTCTCTTTCCTTGTCACTTCCTGTTTTAGTTAGTCTGAATTTCCATATTTCTTTCTGTTTGAGTTAGTCTGTGAGTTCCCTGTTTGTTCCTTCTCCGTCGCTTTAAAAGTAATATTTGATAGGGACTACAAATGAAATACTGGCATAAAATCAAGAGGTTTCTCAGAAGAGTTATTGCATCCACAATGGCAGACATATTCTAAAATGCATTTAAAAATAATTGAACCAAAAGACAAAGAACTCAGAATGTCTTTTCAAATGTCCGGTTCTGTCATATCAAATATTATGGCTCTACCACTGAATTTTCAATTGTGTTCAAAATGAGCAAAAATGATGTACATGTTGGCCACATGTTGTCAGCCATATTTTGTAATGAAATGTGACTAGGACACATAAGGAAGTAAGTGGCTGCCACATTTGATCTCTTACAGTGGAAAAACTGTTCTAAAAACAAAAAGTTTTGAAAAAAAACAGATGAGTGTTGGTCTTCGTGTGTGAATGTTCCTTAGCCTGCCATTTACCAAGCGTATTGATTAAGAGCCTGAGCGTTGAGCTCCCCTGGGGGACTGAGTCACAGAATGTTCTGGATCCCGGCCTTGATTTGCAGGCCAGAACCCAGCCCTCTGTCATTAGCTGAGGGTGACTGGGGGTCACCAGCGGCAGGTCGGAGCGGGATAGGTCCCACAGGGGTACGATGGACTTCATTGGGGTCAGCCCCTCGATAAAAATGGCCACAAGAAACAGTCAAATTGTAGGTATAGATGTGGGTTCAGAGGCCAATAATCTGTACAAATACAGAGCAGACACTGAGCAGACATGCTTATCCAGAATGTCTGACAGAAGAGAAGTAGATTTAGTAGGTAACTTGTTTTGACTTACCCACAATGCTGGTGGTCAGTCCCAATGTTTTCCATGCCTATTCAAGTTATTCTGCGAGAGACAGCCTAGGTTCATCCTCGAGAATTACCCACTGGAACAAAAATTAATGAGAATGGATAGGGCACAATTAGCATATATTGCTACACAGGTTGGACTTTGTTGAGTTTGTTTTGGATATTAGATGGGATCTACATATAATTACAAATGACATGTAAGGCTAATGTTGAAGAGTTGAGAGCATCTTGTAATATACATAAATGATCTGCCATAAATGAAGTATAGTAAAATTAGCCCTGAACTGTTCAACATTAACCTTACATGTCATTTGTAATTATGTGCAAATTGCAACCCAGATTGTGTTGGGGTTTGAGCTTGTGTTGTGTGGATATTTTGATGAGATTTTGCAATTTGCACATAATTACAAGTGACATGTAAGGCTAACGTTGAACAGTTAAGAACTAATTGTAGTACACGTAAATTATAGTAGATAATTGTGCACTTTCTCTCCTTTTATTTATGATTGGATGATTTGTTTGCAATGAGTTATTAAAGCAATAAATGCTTTTGACATCAATATCTCAACAGCTCTCAACATAGCCAGGGTAGTCACTTTGGTGTTCAACCACAAGGTCACGGTGTTGAATCCCACTTGAAAGACAAGATGTTGTTTTTCGTTTCTTGTCTTCCAAAAGTGACATAAAGCCCCTACATGTCGTATCTAATTACAGACACAGGCCTGAGATCTTTCATATAACCTGATCTATTCCTTGTGCTTGGCAGCTTACTCGCAACCATATTTATTATTATTAATTGAATGTATTAGGCAGTTGAATGTTGAGGGCAAACCGCAATGGATTGGATACACTCGCTGCCTGACCGTTACTCATGCAAGATTGTGTTTCCCTTCCCATGCGAGCAACAGCCTCGGAACAAACACGCGCCAGATTTGTAGATATTTTCTTGGCAGTGACGCTGCCCGGCTATTGTGTCTCATCTCCATGTATTGATGCGTTCTGAAAAGAGGCGTGATTTTACGAGCCCCGGACTGCCGTTCCTCCATCGGGCACACATCTGCTGTACAGCCCTCGACATCTGGCAGAAATGTGAATGAGTTCTCTTTAGAGGAGGCCACTGCTTTATTTAATTCGCTGGATTAAGGCTCTGAAGGATACATGGCATGTGCTGTTAACACACGTGCCGTAGATTGGCTTCTGTGTGGTATCTGAGCATGTGAGGCCAGGGTGGACACCCCGTTACTCAAAACGATGTTTAAAAAAAAAAAAACTATTTTTATGTTGTGAAAACTTGTGGAAAGGTTTTGTTCTCATAAGTTTGTCAGGTCACAAACACTGTGGGAACGTGGTGTAATCTTGACCTGTTTACAAAGTTGTTGGAAACCAGCTTTGTTCTTTAGTGGTAGTTAAAAAATGAACATTGTAACAACATTGCTACAATGCTGTCAGTAACTGTAACCGTAACCTTACCCCACCTCTCTAGAATGTTGCAAGGAAAAAAGTTGCAGGAACATTTTGTGCTTTCTGTGTATGGACACGGAGGGACAATATCACACTCTAGGTCCCTGGTATTCAAATACACGGTCCTCGAGGTCCGAGAACTGCTCTGTCAACCCCCCACCCCTGACAGGCGATATGTATAGAGAATGCCTGCTGGGTGAGGGGCAGCAATTTAATAACAAAAGGAACATTCGTCTGGTCTCTGAATGTGGATGCATGTCGGGTCACATGCATGACCAGTACGAGTCCACGGAACCCGTGAGTGCTCTGGGGGTCTGACGGGGGTCTCTCTGTCTCTCCCCCCCTGACAGGCGGTGTGCATAGAGAACGCCTGCATGGTGCGGGGCAGCAAGGAGGGCAGTAACGGAGCTCTGCACCTGATGAGTACCCTCATCAAACCGGCCGAGACCAGCATGTACCAGATCCTGAAGGTCGACGGACGCTTCAAGTAAGCGCCTCACTGGGGTAGAGCGCCGTCCACGTGCTCATTGCGAATCCGGCCACGCGACCTTTGTGAATCCGACCGCGTGACCTTTGTAGCTTGTCTCTCCCTCCCTCTCGCTCCCATTCTTCCTGACTCACTACACCTTACTGTCCAATAAAGCTGAAAATCCCTAAAATATTTAAATATAATATAAAATATAAAATTCCTCATAAAAAGGGTACTTAAAGGTGCTTTTCAGTTGTTCAGTTTGGGATTATTATGTAAATGTGTTTCTGATTATTTTGATAATAAGGTAAAGACATTTTTTCCCTGGTAAAAAAAGTCAATCACATATGAGTGACACAGACAGACACACCTACACGCAAGATCTTCGTCGATTTTTTGTAATCTGATTGGCTGCCGTGACGCAGTGAGGTCCAACGCTTGATGCTGATTGGTCGCAGGTTTTTCCTGTCCCTGATGGAAGTTGCTGGTCTGACTGACTTGCTCCACCAGGAGGGATCCTTCACCCTGTTTGCCCCCACGGATGATGCGTTCGCTAGCCTGAGCGAACAGGACATTGCTCTGCTGACCAGTGAGGGCTTGTCCATCTTTCTTTATACTTTCATGTTGATGAATCGCTTGTTGTAGTCGATTCATTTTTACTCATTGTCACTGTTTGGCAAATCCTTTCCTGGAGTCAGCGTTTGCAGGGTTTTTGTTTCCACTAAATTGTCCTGGCTCAATTAGCTAATGAACTAATTAGCCCAGTACAGCAAGGTCATGCCAGTTCACTCACAGGTAATGCAGATTAGCCTGGGAAAATAAATTTATGACCTTATGGTGAAATTTAGCTAAAATGTTGGATCACATAAATCATTTGGCTAATTCAGTCATTAAAAGCTGAAGCATGAACTCCAGAGGACACTGGCTCACTTCTGGTTTGGATAAACGACAGTAAGCCCCATTTTTAGAGAGGAGGTTAGGCAGTAAACCCCATTTTTAGAGAGGAGGTTAGGCAGTAAACCCCATTTTTAGAGAGGAGGTTAGGCAGTAAACTCCATTTTTAGAGAGGAGGTTAGGCAGTAAACCCCATTTTTAGAGAGGTGGTTAGGCAGTAAACCCCATTTTTAGAGAGGAGGTTAGGCAGTAAACCCCATTTTTAGAGAGGAGGTTGGGCAGTAAGCCCCATTTTTAGAGAGGAGGTTAGGCAGTAAACCCCATTTTTAGAGAGGAGGTTAGGCAGTAAACCCCTGTTCATAGTGCTCAGCAGAGGTTTCCAGTGATCTGAACGCTTCTCTGTGTGTCTTTGGTAACCAAGGCGACATCAACGCTCTGAGGACCATCCTTCTGTACCACGTCAGCAACGGAATCTTCATCAACGCCGGAATGGAGGGCGGAGTCACCAACCTTCTCAAGTCCATCCAGGGCAAAAACCTCCAAGTGCTGTCCGTAAGTATGCCCACACCCCCCAGCGGCTAGCTCCATTGCCCCTTTTGGCCGTAAGTATGCCCACACCCCCCAGCGGCTAGCCCCATTGCCCCTTTTGGGTTCCCTTAGACCTGGGGGTCCCAAACTTCCTCATTTTCTTCGGGCCACTCCAGGTCGACATATGATCAAATGCATAATTTAAATTAATTTTTGTGTCAGTATTTACACAGTACAAATCTGTGCTTTCATGATTCTGTGGTTCTCTGCTTCATGGGTGATTTCCATCTGCCTTTACTTCTCACTTACATATTTATATTATAACCTTGTAATCATAATAACCTCATAGACTCGTTAATTAAAGTCAGGACAAGTACGCCTGAGCCAATGAGATCATTTTGTGGAGTTGGGCCCGTTGATAGAAATCTGGCTTCCTGTTAGCTCTGATCTGCTTCTGCCTCCTTCCTGTCTGCCTTTATCCAAGGTCATGCAACAATGGCTCATTATTTGTCTTTTTCAAGCTATAATTGGGGTGGAAGGGTGGGGGGGGACTGTGAACTTTGATACAGCCTGAGGTCAGAGGGTTGACTACTCTTGTGTACTGTAGAGAGAGTGAAAGAGTGAGACAGTGAGAGAGCAAAAGATGGAAAAAATGAGAGAGAGAGAGAGAGAGAGAGAGAGAGAGAGAGTGAGGTCATGGCCCCTGTCTTGGTCTACTTCCTGTTTGACCTCTGCGCTCTGAAATGTCTAAATTACAGGAAATGCCTTGCCTTGATGCAATTAGTAGTGTCAATTACCATGGCAACTGTCCGGTATCATGATCTGACTTTATTTTGGGAAACATTCTGGTGGGGAAAAAAAACACAGCAATTAAACCCCATTTATCGCCTTTAGCCTCCCGAACGTAATCGTTTGCGAGTCGCCCGTCGTTATCCTGATCTTCGCTGTCCTCGTTCGTGTCCAGGTTAACAACTCCATCCTGGTCAACTCCGTGGAAATCCCCGACAGCGACCTGATGGCGTCCAACGGCGTGATCCACGTGGTGAAAGCCATGCTCTACCCCAAAGGTGAGTCAGTCCTGTTAGCGGTAATAGCGAGCTGGAGGCCTTCACAGAACACTACAGGAGCGGTGGTCAGTTTGTCTTTGTGGGTGGGGGGGTGGGGTGGATTTTAATCTCAATTGCAGCCCAGAAAGTGTCATCAGGGGGGAGTTTGGGGTATGGGGGGGGGGGGGGGGGGGGGGGGGGGGGCACAGCGCAATAGGAGGAACCTGTCAGGAGGAACATCATTTTTTCCCAATTTTTGTTTAAATGGGGCCACGTGCACACGTGGCTGTTTTGGCAGCACATCCTCACATTAAGCAGTTGTGCTATTTCACATTACAGTAGACTTCAGGCTTTACTGCCGACTTCTGTGGATATGTTTATTTGGGCTCGCCAGGAGCGCATACTATCAAGGCGTAGCTCGCAGTCCGCCATTCAGAACAAGGCGTCTGTAAAATAACATTACAACACCGCTGAACAATCCGCATTTCTGCATTTAATAATGTCTTTACAAGCAGCAGATCTGAGACCAATTAAAAAGAGGGCTTTACATTTTGGGCAATGCTTTCTATGAATGGTCCTTCATAAACGCTATATAAACTCCATCATAGGCTTTACATAGCACCTTCGTAAGCACTGCATAGACATTTATAAATGTGTACGTAACGGAAAATTGACATATTTCGTGTGTCACGGTAATGTCACTTACTGCATCAACATTAATGACAATACAACATAGGCTTCTATGAATTTTCATGTCTTGTTTATAAAGGTGTTATATCCGGCTTATGAAGGCTTTATATAGGTCTTATGAAGAACATTCACTGAAAGTTTTTACAAGTTTTTTTATGGGGCAAGGGGAAAGAATGGCTGTTTTTTAGGGTAGTGGATGTGGAAATAATGGTGTTGGTTTGTGTCTATATGATTAATCAGATCTGCCAGTGGGACGACAGGACCTGCTGCTTCTGAAGAGACTGATAAAGTACATACAGATTAAGGTACCAGGCCCGGCCCGGCCCGCTCACACACTTACATTTACACTGTGGCACACTGGTACTGATGGGAGAGTGGGACACTGTGATCCCTGTATTGGGTGCAGCTACTACACAATGTACCAATCACCTACTTGTTTGTAGACTGTGCTCTGTATTCGGTGGTAGAACACTTTTGATTGGTCCAAATCAGGGAGTAGCACATTATGGATCTACCCATTTTGGATGTTATATATATATATTTGCTTTATTCCGACAGGGAGAAAG